>VOPJ01006257.1:0-24704 GCA_014673585.1 Semibalanus balanoides
TTTTTAACATTTCGCGCAAAATAATCCATCGTGAAAACGGCTATTATCACAGAAACTCATTTTGCAGCTGGCATGACAACAACTACGTGTGTATTTATGTCCCAAAAATTTCCCAGCATCAAACAGTCATCTGACACGTTAATCAGCGCGGCGCTTGGGAAGGAGGGTAAATATACCAACCCCTCCAGGGTTTTCTTAATAGCTTAATAACGATGACACATATAAAGAGACGCAAATTTTTGCAGTACCTTATGCTACATCAATTTTAAGGTTTCTCGCGATTTTGTCTCTTTCAAATGATGTACTTTGAAGATAATGACGTTTAAATTATGTCATGTCATGGCCATTTTTGGAAGAATAATGCTAAATGCTTGAAAAAATCATAGTAAATATAATACAGATGTAAAATGTAGGGTAAAGGGGGCCAATAAAGAGGAAATTACATTGTTTTTCCAATTAGCATTCCTGGATTTTCGACTTTTTCACCCTTACTATTTTTTTTTTTTAAATACATATTTGTGTCCATATTTTTTCTTCTTCAGATATTTAACCCTCGCCCGGGAAATGCAAATTCACTGCGTGTCTAGGTAGGGGGGTTCGACCCCCACCCCTTAGCGTTTCGGCCCTAAATGAGGTAAAGCTTCGAATTAAAAACTAGCGTGTTGCTTGTGACGGGAGGAAGATGTTGACATATCATTTTAAGTTCTTGGATCAATAAGTGACCTTTGAGGTCATGTCAAAGACCAAAATGTCGCAAATCGTAAATGTGTGAAAATTGAACACTGATTGAGCGAAATTGGTAAAGAAACATCTAAGTATGCTTAATACATGCCAAATGTGAAATAAGCGTAAAAAATACCTAAAAACTGCTAAATTTAAAAACAGGTCAATTCAGGTCATCTGAGGTTAATGACCTCGGCTTATCTTTGGAAGAGCATGACCTTAGTACAACATATAATTATGTCAAATGGCTCCAAGATTTTAAATCAGCGTAAAAACAGTCCTTAAAGGGAATGTTTCACATTAACATTATATTTGAGTTGAGATGGCCCAAGTTGTTGGAAATTTCCCATTGAAATTAAGTATTTAGAAGTTAAAACACCCACAGAAGTCTAATCGAGTAATTTGAGTTTGGTTTTGACATCTGGCACAAAAAATAAGGCCCTAAGTGTATTTAGGGTAGCCTCTTAAAGCGATGGTCCGTCATCCATTTTTAATCAATTGTTGATGAAAAAGTAGACTTGTTTTACAATTTGGCTATACATAGCCATACAATAGTCATACATATTGCAGCGTGAAGGTTTTTAATATTTTCCAAAAAATTATTCATATGACGTCATCAGCCCCAAAATACTAAAATTTAGTTTTTTCATGAAATTGAGCACTGTTCGTGAAAACAAAATGTCAGAATCGTGTTCGCAGCAATTACCTTCATAATTTTGCACCACAATGCGGCGTACATTGGACAACCTTTCAGAGAAGTGAAACATTCGCTTTAAAAGAGGCATAATTACAAAATGAGTCATCGGAGGTCATCAGAGGCCAGTGACCTGGGTTGACCAAGAAAGGTCAGCCGAGTCACAATCTCAGAAGACACACCTGTCACCTGGAATTACCTTTGAATTTGCTCCTGAACGTCAAACACTCGGATACTGCAAATGAAACCAGGATCGATACTACGGGACGCCAATTTCGCCTGACATGACCTTGAGAAACACGTCATAGGTCACAAGTCATTAAAGTTGAAAGTTCGAAGTTTTCAGAGTATATGTACAAAATTTTCAACAGTAGGGTGCTGAAAGTTGCATTGCAATCGGTTACAAAATACTTGAGTTATTTGGAGAATAAAAAAGAGGTATGGCCCATTGTGGCATTCAGCCCCCTCCCCCCAACCCAGGCGTGGGTTAAAATATAAATATATTGAAGAGAACTAAGCATGGAGCATATTCAAACCGAATTGCAAAGCAATATTATTATTTTTTACACGAAAATGGATCCCTAAGCAAAAGTAACCATGTGGTGTTTTTATTCATAATTATTTTTGGCTTTTATTGAGCAGATACTAACAAATCTAATATGTGTATTGCTGTATTTGTAAAACAAATATGGTCTAGAAACTTGCCTTATTCATTATATGAATTAACCCGGCCAGTCACTGGGGTATTCCTGTAACACGAGTGGACCTGGGGGGGGGGCTTTTTTTAGCCCCCCCTTGTATCTTCGGAACCAATCAGAACGATCGTGCTGAATCAAACGGCAATACGATAAGCCCAGAAATTTCATCGAACGTTTAAAAATTTGGGTGTTGCCCTAGAGGTCAGTGTGAACGTCAGGTCGGTCAAGTCAAAATTACAGACAAATTGTATAACCATATTTCCATTCAAGCAATTGGGTTGCAACCATGATACTCAGAATGCTCTGCAATGCATGACACACATGCCAGAATGAGCTAATCGGGGATTTTGGGCACAATGTCAAGGTCAAGGTCAGGTCACATACGGTCACTATGCCAAAAAAGATGTTGTTGAAAAAGAAAAAGATGAAAAAGATGCATGTGCGACTTTTGGTCGGGGCCACTCAAAGCAATTTTACCACCCCTGCGCACTTCTCAGTGGCTCAGTTAAAGGGACACTGCCTCTTCCGGATGATATAGCAAAAACAGGCTTAAACAAGGCCTAAGGACCACTTAATGATTTTTAATTGCCATTAAACTCTTATCCAAAAAGCGCAAATAACAAAAAAACAAATAATTAAATTTCATTACTGTAAAGAATCTAAAAAACTGTTTACGATTTATACACACCACTAACGTAACATGGAAGCGTTTGTTCAAGTTAACTGTAATCACAGAGAAGGGATATCAACTGACCAAACCGTCACTGACGCTATTGGCAATTGGATGAGACGCCGTCGCTTAATACATTGTGGTTTCCCTGTTAACTGAATCTATACCGCTTCCTGCCCGCATTTGAAAGTCGTGTTGCCATGGAAACGTGAACAGACTCTTTTCCATTTGGTATCTCCGGAATCGGAGGACCAATCATAAGAAAAACTCGGTCGGGAAAAACTTCATTAATGCTGGGAAATCAAAATCCCTTCTTAAAAGTAAAAACTTTCTGTGCAGTCGAACTCTTTGCTTCCTTCACCGTAACAAATATTTTCAAATCAGGCAATAATAAGACATGAAATGTTTTCTGTACATTAAAATTCGGTAGAAATGCTTTAAGCAAACAATTTCACTAAATTTCCATATTGCACAGGCTGCAATTAATGTCATTTTGGTACGTAAGTGGTGGCGACTCGTCACCTCAATTGCTGGAAGAAAACTGGAACTTTGACGGCGATATTGGGCCGACTGGGCGCGAAATTTCAAAAAACCGGACTTCATGGTACTTATCAATTCGGCTTGTTCTTTTACCATATATTTTACTTTGTTTAGTGGACATGCCCTTTAATCTAAGTCCGTTGCATTCCGTTCAAAACTGTGCCCGCGTTTTAACGTTTATGCCAAAATCCGTGGCAAACAATGTGAAACGAGCCGTATGAATGCCTCTTTTGACGGAAGCATTAATTTGGCGGATCATTTTTTAAGGTCAATCACAAATGTTGTCAAGTATCATGTTTATTGTGTCAGATACACTTTGGGGAAAGCTTAACATACACTCCATGACATTATATTAATGAATCTAGTTGAAAGTTTACTCAAGTAGGAAACTATGTCTGGTAGTAAAGTGCCATCTATTGGTCAGGAGATGTACTAACTCCCGTTTGATAAGACCGCATTTGACACGCCATGTCTTACGCTTGCGATGTCTTATGTGTGACGGGGGCTCGAAATTAACTACATATGGTGAAATATTGCAAAGACGCTGTTTTCTGAGTTTTGTTTTATCTGTCGTTTATAACCACTAATGTTTATTTTTGGATATTTATATGCATGACCAATAAATAGCTCCTTATATCCCTTATTGTTAACGCGTTTTTTCGTTCAATCACTTCGTTGTTGCAGCGCAATTTACAAGAGATCCAACTCATTCACTACTCACATGTGTTTTGCAGGGTTTTTCTTGGAGTGTGGCGGCCGCTTCTGGCAACGTCTGGCCGTCCCCGCCAACTACGCCGATGCCGAACAACAGTGTGCGGCGCTCGGAGCCCATCTGGCCCTCCCTCTCTCACCTGCCGAGGACCAGTGTGTCATCAAACTGGCCGCAGTCAAGACTGTCTGGCTCGGCCTAAGTGACCGTGCCACTGAGGGAGAATACCTGCGGGCGGACGGGCAAGGCGTGCTGCCGCCTGAAGACGGCTTCTGGGCGGATACCAGGCCGAACAACCGCGATAACCAGGACTGCGTGGTGATGTTGATCTCGTCCTGCGATTACGAAGGGTGGGACGATCAAAAATGCAGCAATACTCACCTGCCTCTGTGCCAGCTGAGTCATTAGCTGAAGACGCTTCAGTCGTGGCGTGCTTGGGGTCATTCTCCCACACTGAGTGCTCCATTTCATTCTCCCTGGCCTGAAGAACACTTTTGCGACCTGGAAATCGTTTGAAGTTAATCAAGCAAAATGTAACACGGGAAATGTGCATCAGCATGGCTTCTCCAGGATCGACAATGCTGTGAAAACATCATATCACGCATTGAAGCCATTTTATGTGCAAGTTTTGAACGGGAGGAAGGCACTTTCAATAATGTCGAGGCTAGACGTAGCGGACACGAAAAAGTCAAAGGATACTTGAAATCGGGATAGGTAAAAATATGTTAAAATTATCTAGTGGGGTCTTAGGAAAAACTAAAATAATATTTAAGCCGAGTATTTATCGACACCTATGTCGGAGAGGGATCTAACACACATCTGAGCTGGCTGAGAGATGTATTCCGAGTCTGACTTTCACACCGCTCAGTTCCCGAAATAGCCGGCCGTAGCTGATAGGGCTTGTATATGCCGTGTTCGCGTCAGCGCGGCTGTTGCCGACGAAGCCGGCCGTCAGCTGGTTAGACATCGAGACAGTGAGCGTCAGTGGAGATCTTGAGGATCGTGGTGCATCCAAATATAGGTCAAGCCTTGACGTGTGCTCTCTTCTATGTGATGTGAAGAGAAGGGCTTTTGTCCCACACCTGTACTCTAAGATGTGTCCACGTTCAGAGTGATATATGTGTGTGCAATATTCTGAAGTTTTGTCTTCTCATTAACCCTTGCATTGCAGCGTCCGATACCAACGTGATCGTGCACAACGGGGGGTTGGTTGGTAAAACACCTCTTCCTCACGTTTCGCCACTAACTGAGCTGGAGCTTCGATTAAAAGACGAGTGTGCTGCCTGTGACGAGCTGAAGCCGGAAGGTGGTGTGACCCGGTGCGGCAGGCGTGGCTCCAGCCCCAGACGTCGGGGGTACAGAGGAGGCCGGGGCGTGGCGGCGCTCTACTCCTGGCGGCCGTCAGCGGTGTCAGCTGGCGGGGCTGATTAACATCCAGTCTCTGCTGCCGAAGATAGCGTCGCTGCAGCACGACCACCTGAATCGACGTCAGTACGACTTCTGCGTCATCACCGAAACTTGGCTCCGATCCGCCACTGCGTCCAGGCTGGTCACTTTCCCTGGCTACGTGCTGCGCCGTACAGACCGGCCTGGTAACGTGGACCATGGCGGAGTGGCGATACTGATCCGCGACAACTACACGGCCTCAATCATCTGCCAGGCGGCATTGGACTGCGCGGACTGTCGGCTGGAGTCGCTCTCAGTTGCGTCTTAATCTTGTCAGACCGAGCGTAGCTGTTTAAACGATATAACCTTAACTTGCCCTCCCACCCCCCTCTCCCCCCTACGTCGCTCTTTTCAGAGCGACGTAGTGGACCCCCTCCCATCCCCCAGCCCCACCGCTGATCACGGTGTCCCGGCAGCGCTTAGCCTAAAACCCCCTCCCATCCTCCCCTTTGCGGTCGCCTCGGCGATTTTAAGTGTCATTTGCTTTTGTTTTGCTTCTTACCTCCCTTTTTCTTCATTATGCTGTCTATCTTTCCTACTACAACTCACCGGTGGATTACCTTGCGGTGTAAACCCGCCTGCTTGGCCCAAACGGTCGTGAACGGCCTAGAAAGGTTGCAGGCGGTTTAACGAAGCGGTTTAAGCGGTTAACAAATGATATTCCGATGGGACGAACACCATTCGATTCGTTGTGACGAAATCTTTCTTTTTGGACCCCGAAAATGCTCTTTGCGGCAAAATTACGAAAATTTTGGGTATTTTTTGAAAGGTCATTGTGGCCATGTGATTCGACCGATTTCCATGCAAAAACGTTTTTGAGCTTCCAATGTCATGCTTTTCAATGTGTGAAAGGGACAAGTACACAATAGAAAAATCATAGGCGTACTCAGGATTAAATAAGCGGGATTTTTTGATAAAAAATAAGTGCTTTTCCTTCGTGTTTGGGACGTGGGAACTTCACATGTGGGCTCTTGTTGCTGAAATTTGTTAAATGTAACCAAATTGTGCATAAGCGGGATTCAGGTAAACAGCGTGGGGGGCACCCATGGCGGAACGCCTTTTATCATCTTGCTTATTGACAGCTGGGCCTAAATTGACGGAGATATCGCCTCCCATTTTATGTACCTGGAGTTCGCCTCTGCCCCACAAATATGTATAATTCAATTATGTATGATTATACAAAAGCTTATCGACTTAGGTTCTAACGCCTTTTATATCCACCGCAAACTACGATAGGAAGAGTATTGCGCCGCCACACCAGCATTCAGAAACCGACGCCTCCTGCCAAAAAAAGCATGACCCTGTAGCCGCCTCTGCAGAGCCGAATTTTTTCCAAATTTTCACAAGAACACGCCATCATCATAATTTAGGAAGGAGTCACCAGACAAGTTCAAGGCTTTAGACGTAACGGTTCAGAAGCGGCGGGCGAAAAACTACCGGGGGCAGAATCTGCCCTCCCGCAGGGAATAGGGTTAACCAGGTATTTTTAAAATGATATAGCACACTTAAACAATAGACTTAGGCAATTATATGAGAACAATACATTGTGGTAAGTAATAGGGCAGTCAAATTGTTAAATCATGTCTGATCCTAAGTCTGGTCAAATATGATAATGTAGACCGCAAAATGTTCGCTAAGTCCAAATCAACAGCAACACACAGGTGCCTGATATTATTTATCGTTAAAAGTATGAAATTCAGCATGCTTGGGTAATGGTTGCAAATCAATGCAAATGTTGTGAAAATAATTATCTGCCTTATCTGAATGGGCTCCAATGGGCAATGGGCATGGGTATCAATATTATTAATTTAAATGGGTCTGGTCTGGGTCTGGGCATGTTGTTCATGGGCTTCGGCTGGGATGGGCTTAGGGTTTGTGCACCCATGATAGTCTCTGGTTTAGGGGTGCCCTCCATGAGCTTGTGGGCGCCCTCTATGGGTTCGGGGGCGCCCTCTATGGGTCCGTGGCGCACTCCATGGGTTTTTGAGCGCCCTCTATGGGTTTCGGGGTGCCCCGTGGGTTTGTGGTCCCCCATCATGGGTTTGGGGCGCTCACCATGGGTATGGGGGCGCCCTACATGGAATTGAAGGCACCCTCCATGGGTTTGGGGACATCCTCCATGGGTTTGGGGGCGCCTGCGGCGCCCAGATTGCGCCTTCGGAGCAAAACTAGTGCCCCTGCGCCTAAATTTATATCGAAGGGGGCTGCCAGCCCCGTTGCCCCCCCCCCCTCTGGATCCGCTCCTGGGCTGCAGACGGTACCAGATCGCAGAGGTGCAGACAGGGCTGCAGACGGTACCAGATCGCGGGCAGAGGCCAGGACAGAGGCTGGGCAGACAAAATGGGTACCGATCGACAGGAGTGCAGACAGAGCTGCAGAGCGTACAGATCGCAGAGTTGCAACAGGGCTGCAGATGGTACCAGATCGCAGAGTGCAGACAAAGAGCTATAGACGGTACCAGATGCAGACGTACAGGACAAGCTGCAGATGGGTGACGCAGATCGCAGAGGGTAAGACAGGCTGCAGACGTCCAGATCGCCAGAGATGCAGACCAGGGCTACAGATGTACAGATCGCAGAGGTTAGAGACAGGGCTGCAGAACTAATGGTACCGAGGATCGCAGAGGTGCACCCCGACAGGGGCTGCTTAGGACTGGTACCAGAGGTCGCAGAGGTTGCAGGATCAGGGGCTGCAGACGGTACCAGATCGCAGAGGTGCAGACAGGGCTGCAGACGGTACCAGATCGCAGAGGTGAAGACAGGGCTGCAGACGGTACCAGATCGCAGAGGTGCAGACAGAGCTGCAGACGGTACCAGATCGCAGAGGTACAGACAGGGCTGCAGATGGTACCAGATCGCAGAGGTGCAGACAGGGCTACAGACGGTACCAGATCGCAGAGGTGCAGACCGGGCTGCAGACGGTACTCACAGTGTGTCATAGGGCTGCAGATGGTACTTACAGTGTGTCATAGGGCTGCAGACGGTACCAGATCGCAGAGGTGCAGACAGGGCTGCAGACGGTACTCACAGTGTGTGTGTCAGACAGGGCTGCAGACGGTACTCATAGTGTGTGTATAGTGTGTGTGTGTATAGTGGTACTCACAGTGTGTGTGTGTGTGTATAGTGGTACTCACAGTGTGTGTGTGTGTGTGTGTGTGTGTGTGTGTGTGTGTGTGTGTGTATAGTGGTACTCACAGTGTGTCAAACACGCAACTAGTGGCCGGCAGTTTGAACATCTTCTGATCAATAAATGGCACTTTATTACCATATCGAGTTATTTTTGTAGGCGCGCGCGAGATAAATATTTAAGTTACACAATCACATCAGCTTCAGACAAAGTTTGTCTGAAGCTGATGTGATTGTTACTTATATATTTGTAATAATGTGATTGTTTGACTAATGTGATTGCTAACTTAAATATGTAGGTACTATTAGCACTGACGAAGACACTCTGTTTTGTCGAAACGTCTGTTTTATAGGAACTTGCTTTGAATTGACATTGTTTGCGAATACAGTTATGAGTATTGATTGTTGCAGCAATGCAGACCTTCCAGAAGATTAACAAGAGGTATTGAAGGCCCAATAGTAGCAATACAAAGTAAAAACATTGGTAAGATAACTTCAGCATAAAAACAAAATGTTGACAAACATATGTTAAGTATTATAGGTACAGTCATAGATAACAGGAGACTGTTATCTATCCTGTTCTCTTGTCCTGTCTCCTGTCCTGTTATCTATGTCTCCTGTTATCTATCCTGTCTCCTGTTATCTATGGTACAGTATTTAAAATGACCTTTTCCTCGATAGAAATGAAATAATTAATCAAAAATATATTTGGTGAATTTTCGGCCACAGGCATATGTGTATGGTTTGAGAATGGCCTGTGGCCGAAAATTCACCAAATATATTTTTGATTAATTATTTTATTTCTATCGAGGAAATGGTAATTTTAAATACTGTACCTATAATACATAACATGTTCCTCGCAAGAGCACTAAACAACATGACTTGAAACATATGTTAATGTGAAATGAATGTTCCATGTCTTATCCTTGAACAACATTTTTTTTAAATTAGCACGATGCATTTCCACAGGCACAGATACATTTATAAAATGATGAAGTAAAACATGATTTTAATGGCAAATACTCCCTTAGACTTGTACATTGTATTTCTTCATTTTCAATTCGAGATATGAGTGTCAACATAACTTATTGTATTACTTGCATAGCCTCAGCACTTCAAGCTCAAAACACATATGCGTCATCATTGGCAAGTTACAAGAGGTACACCATACCTTACCACCTGACCCATAACACAAGAAGCAGACAATTTTTGCTACACTGTTTTTAACCACTCGACCTGTAGGGTCATTTTGGACCCCCTTGTTTTTTTTCTCAGATAGTGGAAAAGCGGGGTGGCGTGGCAGCGCGCCAAATTTTGCATAGCTGTTTGAAAATAACTTGCCCACACCTGGTAAAAAAATGACTTCAGGTCATCTCAGGTCAAGTCACCAGGCCACGTCAAGTGACCTTGCCTTCCAAAATGTTTGTGATCGTGCCAAAGCCACAGTTTTTGTCTGAAATATTTGAAACTTTCAGGATTTCATTAGATCAGAAGTACCTACAATCATTCTATCTTGGATTTTGTATCAGTGACCTAAGGTCAGACCAATTTCCTAACCTCCCCATTAAAAGTTAACGAGACAAAATACAAATTATTCATATTCAGAGAAAATGCATTGGATCAGGCTGATTCTTTCAAAAATACGTTATTTTAGATCATTCTGGATGATCAGGGTGTAATTGTTACTGAGTGACATCTACAAGGTCATCTGAGGTCATCTGAGGTCATCAGCAATTATTTGCTAATAACTCTTGATAGAATAAAGATAGACAAGCGGACGCCACCACTGTGTTAGTTTTGAATGGTCGCGTCGCCCCATATGCAACATGAACTACCTGGGTCACCAAATGAACTTGACCTGAGGTCAAATTTTGATGTTGACCTTACCAGGTAACCTATATATGTTTCGAAGCTTCTGGATGAGACAAACACGATGGTGTTTACATAATTGCTCTATCATTTTGAGATAACAATATATTCAGGAAAACTTTTTTTTTAGCAAAAATGGCATTTCTGACCTTTGATGACCTCTGGAGCCTAAACTATTGAACTGAGCTTAATTTTGAGAACACCCTATGGGATTGCAAATTTGATAAGTTTTCGATCGCTTTTTCCGTTTGTTCCTAGCTATCATAGTTTACGAGGTATATGGGGGTTGTTCGAAGCAAAGTTCAAAAACTGTGAAATTTGACCTTCGATGACCTCTGGCGACCTCAACATTGACTTGAGCTAAAAATGTTATGTGTAACTTCGAATGTATATGCTGAGAGGCTTTAAACGATTTTTTTCTCGCCTTTCTATCCCTTTTCGTTTTCGAGTTAGAGGGGGTCATTTTGACCCCCCACCATGGCTAAGTTGTCTCGGAGGTTCACCAGGGCGCGGGATAGCCCGCGCCCCACTGAGGGGGGGGGGAGTGTTTGAACACCCCGTGCTGATATATCGAGATAACGAAAAACGGCTGCGCGTAGCGCCGCAAAATTTGGAATTACTTATCATTGATCCTTGTCGCACATTTTGCGAAAATTAAACTTTCGTGTCGGATTAGGTCAGGTCACCAGGTCAAGTCAAGTGACTTTTTCTCCCAAAAAAATTATGGCCGTGCCATGACCACAGTTTTTTAAGGGATCGATGTCAATTTTTTTGATTACATTAAGTCATCAGTATCTAATAAATGTGTTTCTCGGATTTTTGATATCGGTGTCCTGAGGTCGGGTCAATTTTAACCTTCCCTTTTAAAGTCAATAGATAAATATTAAAATGCTTTCTTGTTCAACGATATCAGTCCATTTCCTTCTGGGTAATGTAATCATAGGATATTATGTATAATCCAAGCGCAGGTTTTGCTCAGTGATTTATACGGGATGATCTGAGGTCATCCGAGGTCACCAACACTTTTTCGTCAATAACTCTAGACATAATGCAGATAGAGAAATGTAACTTTCACCAATGTGTTCGTCTCGTCAAGAAACATCTCTTCATATGCAATATGACCTACTTGGGTCACCACTTGACCTTCACCTTAGGTAATTTTTTAAGTTGACCGAACATGATACAATTTAAGAAATTCCTAAGCGCCTTGACGAGACAAACACGATGGCGTTAACAGTATTGCGTTATGTATTTAAGATAATAATTTATCTGCAAAAATATTATTTGCCAAAAATAATAATTTTTGACTTCAATGACCTCTAGAGACTAAATTATTGACCTGAGGTAATTTTTGAGAACTACAATTGCGATTGCAAATTGTAATGGCTATTTTTTCTAGATAGCATAGTTTCCGAGATATTTGGGTGTTTCTGGTGCAATGTCCTAAAACTTTAAAATTTAACCTTCGATGACCTCTGGTGACCTGAGTTTTGACTTGAGCGAAAAAATATGAATTGCTATGAAATGCTTTTTGATAACGGTTCGAACAGTGTTTTTTGCTTTGGTCTACGTGTTATAGGAACTGAGTTAGAGGTGTGGTGTTTCAAACACTCCCCTCAGTCGGGCGAAGGATACGCGGGGATAAGGATACCAAGGATAAGGATACCAATGGGGCGCGGGTTAATAAAATGTGCTCTTTCTTCTATTCTGTATCATAATTAAAAAACAACAACATATGATCAGTTTCCATGCATTATTACAGAACAAATACCTACCAGGTATAGGTAAATTGGTAAACATATTGGATAATATGAACCTTAACCCGCGCGTCGTAGGGGGGTAAATATTACCCCCCCCCCTCCCGTATTTCCGCAATAACTTGAAAACGGTAATCAGATAACGACGTCAAAGTTTCAGTACCTTATCCAGCATCAATTTGACGTCTTCCTAAAAAACATCATCGGAAAAAAATTGAGAACTTTGGGAGATAATGACGTTTTGATGACGTCATGTCATGCCATTTTTGGTTGAATAACGATAAATGTTTGAGCAATGTTCGTAGAAACATTGCTTATAAAGCAAATCGACAAACGCTAAACAATATAGAAAGGGAATTATTCTTCACAAGATGGCAATTTCGGATTTTCAAAATTTTGGTTTTTTGAACCCCACAAAAAATCCAAAAAAACGATTTTTTTCAGAAATTTCCCCAAAAAATGAAAAATTTTAAAGGTATCTAAAAAACGGAATATAGTATAAATATGAGAACCAATGTCGCTTATAAATTACCAGACAAAATTCAAAGTAATGCTGTCATTTTTTCAGTGACTGATTGCTCTCCAAGCATATAGTAATGACGTAATTTGTCAAAATTCGTTTTTTTTTTCTATCTGATACAGAATATATGCCATTTTTGTGTTACATAGACGAAAAACTAACCTAGAAACATGCATTGTTTATCATATTAGTCAGTTTTCAGTTTTGACCTTAGATGACCTGATCTTGACCTTTGACGGGGTCAAGTTGTAAAAATGACTGTTTCTATCGATTCGTGCGTGCAAAATAACCCCTTAAACATGTGTCACAAGGCTTTATTTGACCTCTTCGTGACAGTGACCTTTTTGTGACCTGACCTTGACTCTTGACTTTGCATGCATTGCATATCTACTTAATTGCAATAGATGTATTTCACCTTAGAGCTTGATGTGCATTGACAGTACTTAATTCAAAGGATTTCAATTGAAGTAGAACCATTACTCAATTAACTCGAACTTTCCATAGACCTGACCCGTGACCGTACACTGACCTAACTTGAAAATTTCGGGTATGCATTCGTTCTTTCATTGAAGAAGCTTTCGTCGTCGCCTTGCGCGTCTCGCTGCGATGTTGGAAGATAAGAGGGGGGTAACTTTTACACCCCCCCCCCCACGCGCGCGTTCGGCGAAGACCCCTACACCGCCGCGGAGTTAAATGCAAAGGTTTGCACCTACATATCCAATTTGAGTTGATGAATCAACATTGTAAAATATGAATAATTATTTTAGTTAATCCAGTATGTAGAAGGTACACTGGTTAGGTTAGGTGAACATGGATCTCATAACATTGGTAAATATAGCATTATAATAGGCAGGATATAAACTGCCTTCGCTCCAGTCTGCAAAACAAGGCAGGTTGGGACGAGATATTGTTGGTGCAGGGCTGGTAGTAGCACATCAACTTTGGGACAGCTCTTAGAAACTTTGGGCAGCTTTGGCAATTTTGGGAGAGAAAACGCTGCCCGGGGCTATAGCATGGTGTTATTCGACTGTACCAACGATTTTCTCACCATTAATAATTAGTTAATCCTTGTAATATATCCACCATTCGATGCAGAATATCACAGTTAGTAAGTACAGATGTGTTTCTCAAGACATTTTGCACTATAACTAATTTAACTTCAATAATTAATATCTCACCGCTTACTCGCTCCAGACCAGACGCCAGAAAAACAGCAACAGCTGATTGTTCTTAGAGCTGCAGTATTATTATTTACGATATTTTTCAACCTCCATTCCATTCGTAAACCACCCCCAAGCTAGTCCTGACTCGCTAATCCCTACCCACATAGGGATGTGTTGAAATGCCGCCAGAGATTGACCTATATAAACTCCATCCAGTTAGCGAAACTAGGCTGGCCTGCATAACTGACGTTATAAAACNTGTTTTGTATGGGTACACACTTCACAGTTCCAAGGCACCAAAGGCGCAACCAAGGGGGGGGCACACGGGCCCGTGCCCCCTTACGAAATGTGGGGTCCCTCTGAGACGGACCCGTGGGGCCCCCTCTGAGGAGTACCCGTAGGGCCCATTCTGAGGCGGCCCGTAGGGGCCCCTCTGAGGCGGCCCGTAGGGGCCCCTCTGAGGCGGCCCCGTGAGAGCCTCTCTGAGGCGGCCCCGAGGGCCCCTCTGAAGCGGCCTTGTGAGGCCCCTCTTAGGCGGCCTCGTGGGGCCCCTCTGAGGTAGGCACGTATAGACAGGATTTGGCCCGGGGCGGCGGTGCCTAAAAATGACCCCCTTCCCGAGCGTTTAAAGGTCCCCTCCTGAGCGTTGAAAGGGCCCCATTGGGCACTGGGCCCCTCCGTGCTGAATAAGGCCAATTAGGCATGTTCAGGGATCCTTTTGACCCGCCCAGGGACCCTTCTAGTCTGGTCAAGGGCCTCTCTGACATACATAGGGCCCTTTTAAACTTCCCTGGGGCCCTCAGCACCTCAGGTCTGTCCAGGGGCCCTTAAAACCTGGTAAGGAACTGCTCTGGCTGCTTTGTCACCATACCGACATTTCAAGGGGCCCATCTAACCTGCTCAGGGGCCCCTCTGATGTTTCCAGGAGCCTCTCTGACCTGCCCAGGGGTCCCTCAGTGCTGGTTACAGGCCCATTCGGCATGTTCATGACCATGCTGAATCGCCCAGAGACCCTTTTGGTATAGCCAGAGGCCCCTCGGACCTCAACAGGGGCCTTTTGAATGTCCATGGGGCCTTCTGGTCTTTCAGAGAGGGACCTGTTTGGGCGGGATGGCCCTAATGGGCCTCTTGAAAAGTGCGTCTTAACTCTCCAAAGACCATGCTTAGGTGTGGTATCAGACTTTTTGATAGTGTCCATGATACCGGCGGGGGCCCTTTCGCAGTCTCGTCGGCCCTTTTTGGCGCGCTGCGCTCACCAAAAAGCGCTCCCTGGCCTCAAGGGAAGGCGGGAGGGGGGGAGTCACTCCTTGGCTACGTTCCTGCTCAGAGGCGGCCTGGTGGGTTCTTCTAAGATGGCCCCGTTTGGCCACTGTTTTGTTGTTGTTTTTTTAATGAAAACAATACAATGAAAGTAAAAGGCTTACATCAGCCGTTTTCACGATGGATTATTTTGGGTGAAATGTTTTAAAACATTTTAACGTGTTTTAAAATGTTTTAGTAGTAGCCGTTTTCACGATGGATAATGTGTTTTGTTGTTCTTTCTGTTTGCTTCTCTCTTATATCAATGGGCAAAACAGTTTGCTTTAACATTTCTTACCGCACTAATTAACGCAAAATAACATTTTTTAGGTCCGCACCATACACATTGTGACACATTGACGAGAATGCATATCCAGGGCACAAGATTAAAATTATCGCGTCGCTCCACGGCGCAATTGATTAAGTTCCATGTATTGTGCCTAAAAAATATTCAACGAGTTGGTATACGTGATTCAAAATTGTTGACATGGTTCAAAGTTGATATGGCAGTTTGCTAACTCCGCTTCCTAAAAGTTGGTAGCCCAGGCCATACATGTCATTACTGGCCCCACCGCTATATTTTGGGTTTAATCAGGCAACCGTAAAGTTTTCTCGCCGCTCGCTGCGCTAAATAACTTAAGCCTACTAAAACATGACAAATCCTATTTAATGCGGCAAAGACGTATTTTTCTTAGTTTCAGCCGACCCCACTTAACCCGCGCGGCGGGGGGGGTTAAATATTACCCCTCCTCCCGTTATATTTCCGCAATAACTTGAAACCATAACAGATAACGGAGTCAAAGGTTTCAGTACCCTTACCAGCATCAATTATGACGTCTAAACCTAAAAATTTCATCGGAAAAAGTTGAGAACTTTTGGGAGATAATGACGTTTTTGATGACGTCATGTCATGCCATTTTTGGTGAATAACGATAAATGTTTGATGCATCGTAGAAAACATAGCTTTGAAGCAAATCGCCAAACGCAAAAACTGAATAAGAAAGGAAATTTAATTCTCTACAAGATTTCGGGGAATTTCGCATTTTCGGCAATGGCAATTTCGATTTCCAAATTTTGGGTTGGTTTTTTGACCCCCCAAAATAAAAACAAACGATTTTTCACGGAAAATTTTTCCCAAAAAATTGAAATTTTAAAGGTATCTAAAAAAAACGGAATATAAATGATTAAACAAGTGTACATGAATACCCAGACCAAATTTCAAAGTAATAGCTTGTTTTTCAGTGACTTATTGCTCTCCAAGCATAAAAAGGTAATGACGTCATTTTTCAAAATAGTTTTTTTTTTATTTTTTGACCTCATACAGATATATAAATGTCATTTTTGTGTTTATGAGACAAAACCAACCTAGAAACATGCATTGTTAATTCAGATTAGTCTGTTTTTAGTTTTGACCTTAGATGACCTGATTTTGACCTTAACGGGGTCAAGTTGTAAAAATGACTGTTTCTATCGATTTTTACGTGCAAAATAACCCCTAAAACATGTGTCACAAGGGCTTTATTTGACCCTTTGTGACAGTGACCCTTTTGTGACCACCTTGACCTTGACCAGGGGTGTACTTCCGCTCTTTCAACATTAGTAAAAGTTGGTGACAACCGCGAGCAGCTTGCACATCTTGGCGTTTTTTAAGATCTACTTCATAAGCTGTATTTGGCTATCAGCTAGTATTGACCCAATCAGTCATTTGAGCAGGTCTCGACGCTGATTTGGTCGCGAACGTGATGACGTGAAACCGGAGATCTTTGTTACTTTCGACGGCTCGCCATGCTGGTTCACTGGCAATGTACGCGTTGTTGCGTGCACATTTTCAGCATTGACTTAGTTTCATGAAGCGTTTAGCGTAAGACAATATTTAAAGGCGTATATAATAGCTGAAATAACAATTGTATCGGTGGAGATAGCAGTATTTACCTAAAATACCTCGTAAGCTTGAAATTTCTACCCAAATCTCTGTGTTCTTGCTGTGACATGTGCGACAATTGACTGGGACTTGAAGAGGCTGTAGGTCAGGTAATTTAAGTATTTTTAACGATGGTAGGCCTTAAATTGTGGCCTTAACAAACAGACTAAAAATATTACCGATATGACTGATTATTTGGATTACCTAGTTTTGTGAGTCTTGAGACACCATCTTACTCTTATGTAATGCTTCTGGTCTACGTGGGACCCTCCGGAGCGGAGGGGAGGGGGTAAGCAGGACCATTCAGTTAAAACGCGAGGAAGTTGTGTGACTGGGGGGGGGGGGTTCGGGGAGGGGGGGGGTAAGCCCATATCGCCAACTGACAGCAACTTTACGATCCGACATTTTTTTTGGGGGGAGGCAAATCATGGTTTCAGGACCTTTTGGGCTGGGCATGGCCCCAAGGTTTCATTGCAGGTGTCATGATCATGCAGACAAAGCAAAGTTGGTTAAAAGGAACGTCGGCCGGAATCATTGAATATGCTGAAGATACAGTGCAATGGCCGGCGGTGGTAAGGTCACCCACTAGAGCGCAAGCCAGAACTTCGGCAAGGGGAGGGTACGGATCCCCAGGGGCCCCCTCCGGGCAAAGGGCACCCCACCCCAAAAAAAAAAATGTCGCTAAATATACCCGGATTAGGCACTATATTTTACCAGGCCCATACAAAGTCGCAAAAAGTGACGTCGCTGATAATTGTAGCTGTAAAAATCAGTCCAAATGGGGGCCACGTGCCCCCTCAGCCCCCGGCTGCGCCCCTGTCACCAATGAAGGCGACATATTACTCATCAGGGAAGGCTCTCTGTCGCCACACAAATATCCCGTTACCTTCTTACCTAACTAATACTAATAAAATGCCTAATTGTCGGGCTGAGCGGACGATCGCCGAATGTTAGACCGGTAAAGTAGTATTTATTTTGGGTTAATACCTATGTCACGAGAAGGAATAGCATGCCAATACATATACATCTATGTTTGATGAGGCTTGATATCTCCTCAGGCAATTCATTGCCGATACATTTTATTATTTTCCACGCCGGGTAATGGCATCGAGATGCACCTTGGGATCGTTTCGAGCAGCCGGTCGGCCGGCGGCCGTATCACCGGAGGGTTGAAACTTCGCGCACGCTGTAGCATAGCAAAAAGGGTCTGGATTGCTGTTTTCCAAGCGGCATCCGGCAGAACGCATGATTTGGAAGATAGCATGTTCTAAGTTTTCAATTCGACGGTTAACAAAGCAACAAAGCGCATCTAAGTTTTGAGGCACGCACGCAACTAATGTATTGTGTACGGCGGCTCGCCGGCCGCGTCCCCCGGTGTTCACGTCAAACAAGCAGTCTCCAGGGGAATAACAGACGCAACTAAATTAGTGCTGTCACCACTTATGCGGCCGGAGTGTTCTACCTGGTTTATACAGCCTTGACCTTGACATTTGCATGCAATTTCACTTTTACTTAATGCAATAGATGTATTACACCATAGGCGTAGGAACGTCATAAAAAGTGAGGGGGCAGCCACCCAGGGGGCCTCCCAATCTCAGGGGCCTCCCTGTCTTAGGGGGCCCACCGGCCACGTACAAGGAGCATGTGCAATCTTGCTTCCTGGCCAAAATTGCCAGATGTATATAATTTCCCCCCCCCCCGGAACATGGCTTTAGGCCGCTCCGGGGGAAAAAAAATGTGCATACATACCTAAGGCAGAACAATCCCATGAAATGCCTAAATAAATACCAATGCAAACACTTCAAATTTATACTATTCATTTTCTCATCGGACCCATTCGTCAAGCTTGTAGTGAGATGTTTCAAGTATCTGATGAGTTTTTACTAACGACGGGCAACCGAAGCAGCCTAAGGCAATGAATAAAAGCGCGTGAACGGTGTGCAACTTGCTACATAACAATTTTGAGCCATCATACAGGCATCTTATCATACTTATATTAGGTATAATGAAATAGGTTTTGGTCGCTTTCTTATGATTGCAAAATCTGATGTAACCCGAAAATCCAATGTCACCCGCACTCCACTGGGGTATTTAGCCGAATAGGTCTTTCTCGGGGGAGGCAGGTTATGTTCCCCTTGTAATCTTTCGAACCAATAACCGCAGCGAGACGCGCAAGATGGCAATACAAAGTTTTCAATGATATGCATCTAAAGCAGTGGTTCTCAAACGATGGGTCATTACCCAATTTGGGGTAACGGAGCCATTCTGCAGGGGTAACGAAGGCCTGTGAAGTTGAACCAAAAATGATACGTTAAGACAGCTTTGATGCAGCCCTCCGCAAACAATACAACTTTCCGGTCGGCAGCGAAGCCCATAATTGCGAAATTTTTGAAGAAAAGGGAATAAATACATGTGCACTCTTAATCTTTGTTTTTATTGCGAGCTGCGACACTCCAATTGAAGTTTGTAACCAGGTGCAGCCAACACATTGGGAAACAACGCTATTTTAGATAAATCGGTATGAAGGATGCATTTAAATGCATTTTGAAGGATGGGGCGATGACCTCCTCTGAATGCTGTAAAGGGGTAATTGTGTCGGGAGGGCTGGGAACCAATGATCTAAAGCATTAGCGAATTTTCAAAATAAGATTACATTTTAGGTCTCGGTCAGGTCAAAGACAAAACTGAGGTATTATGATTAATGGTCATACTTTCCATCCAAAGCCTTATTAGAATGTGACTAGTGTCGCACTGAGTGTTGTCAAAGATATGATGCATAAGCGAAAAGGAAATTGTAGGCAAAGGTCAAGGTTAGGTAACAAAAGGTCACTATTGGTAACAGGCGTAGCCAAGAATTCTCCCAGGAGGGGGGGGGGTCAAATGGGATCAGAGGGGTCCTTGTAGATGTAGACAATAGGGGCCCACATAATTACAACATTGCAGTGTGTTGTAAAATAACGACACATAAGTTTTCGATAACGATTCTTTTGGGGGGAAATAACAAAATATTGGAAATACGAGATTTTTGTTTAAATATAATTACATTATCTTTCTTGTTGTTGTTTTTTATTTGCACTTTATTCAAAAACTTGAATGTCTACAATTGTTCAAACATTTATCAATTTGTACCGAAAATGGCATGACGTAATGTCACTAAAACGTCATTTTCACCCAAATTACTGCACTATTTTTTGAAATTTTGTGAGGAAAAGTATAATTGATAAGGCATGAGGTTCGGAAAAAAATACGTCGATGTTTATAATTGTATTCAAGTTATTGAGAACTTCGTGAGGGGTGGTGCAGATTCTGCCAGGCACGGTACACAGCCAGGATTTCATCAAGGGGGTGGGGGTGGCGCCTCGAAAGGGTCCTTTCCTGAACGTTTAAAGGCTCCCTTCCCAAGCGTTGAAAGGGCCAAACAAAAAGGATGAAAATTGAAAAGGCGCGTTACAAGGATGGTAATGCAGTATGACACTGTTGACAGGTTGGTATGCCACACTAACTTTAGGATCTGGAGTTTAGGAAACTGTCATTATCAAACTTTTGGAATCAGGCGACACCAATTTGATAAGCTATGCCGACTTGAATATATTTGTTGGGCTTAACACCTGAACTCTTTAAATCAATTGCGCCACGGAGCGACGTGAACACTTTGAGTCTTATGCCCTGGATATGCATTATCATCAATGAGTCACGGACTCACATTGCGTATGATGAGGACCTCTAAACATGTTATTGTGCGTTTAAAGTGCGGTAAAGGTGCTAAAGCGATCTATTTTGTCCAATCATACAGGAAAATAACAGCATAATACATGAATGCGACGAGAAATTAGCACGGTTTTTAACCCGTAGATTTAATGCCAATTTGTAGTTAAAGCGCTGCGGAGCGGCAGCGTGTTCTCTCGTTTATTCACAGAACAACTGAATTCGGCTGTTGAAAGCCCACCTTCAGACAGTCTAAAAGACCTCCGACCTGTTCAGGGACTCACCTGGGATCCGCGAAAAAAAAACAGGATGTGGAGTGGGTGAGAAGGATTAAATACTAAAGGGACTTACTCCACAATAAAATATTAAAAACGGTGATTTCGAGTATATCGTAACACCCTGCCCTTCGTCAGCGACTAAGCGGCATTCGGTAACAGGTCATTGCTCGTCTTTAACTCTCACCCTGGTGGTGGTCATTTTGACCTGAGGTTTTTTCCGGAATAGCAGGAAAACTGTCGCGCGCAGCGCCACCAAATTTTGTTCTGCTGTTCGGGCATCAATTACCCACAATTTGTCAAAGTTTGACCTCCGGTCATCGCAGGTCAAGTCACCAGGTCACGTCAATAGGGACCCTGCCTTCCTAAATGCTTTTGATCGTGCCAAAAAACACAGTCTTTTAAAATGTAAAGTATTATACAAAAAAGGTTAAGTTTGTCTTGGTTTGCTTAGAGCTTAGTGCCAAACTGCTTAGCCTTAGTGCCCATGCAGTAGGTACTATGCTCTGCTATCAACAATGAAAATGCTAAGCTAATACAAATCATTGCAAACAATGAAGACAAACGAGTATTCAAAAACAATGCCAAGATCTCAAGATCATGATATGAACATTTAAATAGACACTGTCTAGTGTTTAGTTCTACCTTCAGTTCATTAACTTGAATATGAATATAATTATAATCTAAATTTAACTATTGATAAAATAAAGATAGAAACGAGCGGATGCCACTAATGTGTTTGTCTCGTCGGGAAGCGTCGCACCACATGCACATGACCTACCTGGATCACCAAGTGACCTTGACCTGAGGTCAAATTTTGAGTTTGATCTAACCAGGTCACCGTTCATATGTGTCAAAGCGCATCGACCAGACAAACACGTTGGTCTTAAAAACATAGCTATATCTTTTTTAGATACAAAGTTATTTGCGAAAAAAACAGCTTTATCAAAAATTGCATTTTTGTCCTTTGATGACCTTTGGAGCCTAAACTATTGACCTGAACTCAAATTTGACGACATCTCGTTGATTGTAATTTTCCAGAGCTTTCGATTGTCTTATTCCTAGCTATCATTGTTTCCGAAATATTTTATGTTGCTGGAAGCGAAGTCCTAAAACTGGAAAATTTGAGCTTTGATGACCTCAATATTGACCTGAGCAAAAAAACCCAAGGTAACTTCGAATCCCCTTCTGTCAAGAGCTTTCGAACACTTATTTAGGTGTCTTTATAGTCCCTATAGTTTTCGAGTAAGATGGGATCATTTTGACCCCCACCATGGCAAAGTTGTCCCGGGAGGCCCACCGTGGCGCGGGACCAACAATGACTAAATGCTCTGAAGTCTGAAAATAAGTTCTCTTCGTATTTAATCTTCATTTGGGATCTCTACGTGCTTTGGGCCCTTCAAAGGCTGGAAGAAGGGTGAAGGCCCTCTTCACTAGGCCCTATTCATAAGTATTTCCATCTATAGCAGGCATTTAGTAGACAAGCAAGCACTGCTATTTATTCGTGTTACAACTTTGTAAGGCTCACAGCAGTTCTTTTATGCAACGTAAGACATTTTGTGGGCGCCTGACACCATCCGAAACGCTGGTACATTCGGCCCCAGGGGCCCTTCCTCGGTCACCAGAGGGGCCTGCCTGGCCTCCAGAGGGGCATGACCCCTTTGTCCCCTTTGACTTCACCACTGATTGGTGAGAGGTTTACGAAAGTCATGTGATACATGTCTTAGGAGTTATTTTTGCACGTACATAACTCGATAGTAGCAGCCATTTTCACAACCTGAACCCAAAATATGGCCCTCTGGTCAAGATCAGGTCACATTGGGTCAAATTAAAACAAAAATGTATTCATGTTAAGCCTGAGAGGGAACTTTAAAAAATGAGAGGGAACTTGTCAGACCTAAGACTCCCTTTCAGGCTCAGGAGAGTCCTTACTAGACTTAGGAGGAACCTCAGTGGATCTCAGGGGTCATCGGTCGATCTGACGGACCCTCGTTCGATCTCAGCGGGCCCTCGGTCGATTTTAGGAGGCCCATGGTGCACCACAGGGGCCCTAGGTGTATCTCAGGGGGCCAACGGTCGGTCTCGGAGGGACCTCGGTCAATCTCAGGTGACCCTCAGTCGACCTTTGGTGTCCTTGGTGCAACACAGGGTGCCCTTGGTGCTCTCAGGGGGCCCTCGGTTGATCTCGGGGCCCTCACTTGATCTCAGGGGCACTCGGTGGATCTCAGGGGCCCTCAGTGAATCCCAGGAGACCCTTTCTCGATCTCAGAGTTTTTCAGTCGGTCTTAGGGGTCCGTAGTGCACCACAGGGAGACCCCAGTGCATCTCAAGGGCCCCAGTGGATCTAGGGGCCCTCAGTGTGATTTGGAGGGGGCCCTCATTTGATCTGAGGGGACCCTCAGTCGATCTGAGGGGGCACTCAGTCGATATGAGGGTCTCTCAGTCGATCTGAGGGGCCCTCTGTTGGTTTCAGGGGCCCTCACTTGATTTCAGGGGCACTTAGTGCAACTCAGAGCGCCTATCGGTGCATTGCAGGGACCCTCAGCTAATTTAAGAAGCCCTCGGTCGATATTGGGGCGATTAGAGCACCACAGAGAGCCCTTGGTGTATCTAAGGGGGCCCCTAGTCGATCTCAGGAGGCCCCGGTCGAGCTTAGGGGCCCTTAGTGCACCACAGGGAGCCTTAGTGCATCTCGGGTACTTTTGTCAATCTCAGGAGCCCTAAGTCGACCTCAGGGGGAGAGGGGGGCTCTGTCGACCTCAGAGGCCCTCTGTCGAACTCAGGGGGCCCTCTGTCGAACTCAGTGGGTCCTCTGTCGACCTCAGATGGCTTTCTGTTGACCTCAGGGGGCCCTCTGTTGACCTCAGTGGGGCTCCTCTGTCGACCTCAGTGGGGCTCTCTATCGACCTCAAGAGGCCCACTGTCGACCTCAGGAGGCCCTCTTGTCGAACCTCAGGGGGCCCTCTGTCGACCTCAGGGGGCCCTGCCTCTATCTACCTCAGGGGGCCCTGCTCTGTCTACCTCAGGGGGCCCTCCTCTGACTACCTCAGGGGGCCCTCCTCTGTCTGCCTCAGGGGGCCCTCCTCTGTCTACCTCAGGGGGCCCTCTTCTGTCTACCTCAGGGGGCCCTCCTCTGTCTGCCTCAGGGGCCCTCCTCTGTCTACCTCAGGGGGCCCTCCTCTGTCTATCTCAGGGGCCCTCCTCTGTCTACCTCAGGGGGCCCTCCTCTGTCTACCTCAGGGGGCCCTCTATCGACCTCAGGGAGTCCTTTGTCGACCTCAGGGGGCCCTCTGTCGATTTCAGGCAAGGGGCCCTCACTTCATCTCGGGGGCACTTGGTGCATCTCAGCTCAGGGGGCCTCGGGCGATCTTAGGTGTAATTATTCATCAATAGGTTTCAACTCTGGATGGGTTAACTTTCGGATGAAAAGTGTGGGGGGGCAAAACACATGGTTGGCCCCTCCACCTTGAAAAGTGGGGGGCAAGTGCCCCCCTGCCCCCCCCCCCGGTTCCTACGCCTATGTATTACACCTTTGAGAGCTTTATGTGCATTGACAGTCTTAAACAAAGGATTTTAATTGAAAGTATGAA
>VOPJ01006258.1:0-14217 GCA_014673585.1 Semibalanus balanoides
ATGGCCCACATTCCTTCGACAAAAAGTCAAATATGTTCGGCTGGAGAGCCCTTTCAGCCCAGAAAACTTGCAGATAGGGGCTTTTAAACACGGGCTACAAAACTCAGTTCAAAACCCATGTTGAAGGTGAGCTATTTCCTTTAGAGGAATCAATTTAGCCCGACCAAAGTTCACACTGGATACCTTCCACAGGAATCTGGAGCTTTCTATTATCGTGTCCAGCAGCTGGACTATTTAACTCACGAAACACGGACATTACATAAGATCCTTGAAGTAATTGCCGTGTGCTCGACTCGTTGAAGTAGGCCAAACAGGGGCGTAGCTTCAGGGGCGTAGCTTCTCCAGAAAGTTGAAGTGCTGAGCTTGGGAAAATCGTTTTAAGTGCCATGCAAATTCACACAATACAAATTTATCTCCAGATTTGACCAACTTTCTCGTCATAATGGGGGGGGGGAGGCTGAAACAGAATATAATCCTACACACCTTAAGCCAAATATAGCCAACTTAAACCAGACAAACGACACGTGGCAGACTCCTATTTCCATTTGGGTAATTTCTTCTAAATCGCTTCAGCACCCCCTCCCCCTAAAAAGCAGCAATATTTTTATCGATGCTCGTTTTTTAACTTTCCGTTATTATCATGATCCCATTACTTTATCAGATTTCTCCCTTCCTCAGCACTGATCCGCAGGCGTTCTTATCAGGAGAATGTTTGATTATGACCTGTGTGCCCTGAGGCGACCACTGCCGTTCCAACCAGGACGTTGTGTATTCGCAACATGTGACCTTGACCACGATCTTGACCCTTGCGCCCACAGGCGGCCGCGCGTGTCATCCCACTTCATGGAGAAGTATGAGAAGCTTGGCAAGATCGGCGAGGGTTCCTACGGTGCCGTTTACAAATGTCGCAACACAGAAACCGGCCAAATGGTGGCCATCAAAAAGTTCATGGAGTCGGAGGAGGACCCGCTCATCAGGAAGATCGCCCTCAGAGAGATTAGAATGCTCAAGGTAGGGTTTGGGGGATTAGAGAAAGAGCTAATTTTTCTGCGGGGTAATTTAGGTGAGGAGTTATTTAGGTTGGCGTGTTAATGACGCTAGTCAGGTCTTCCTGTGTTGAATCATCTCCACCAGATTATTTTTTATTCTTCACCGTTGCTGACTTTTACTATTGATTCTGTTTGTAGGCTCATGAGATTTTTCTCCTTCATCTTCACATTATGTCAAAGTAATTCATATGGGTGATGTGCATGCAATTCTAAATTTGGCATTTGCCAAAGCATGGTTCAAGGAAAAAAACACATTCAGAACGAAGGAATTGGAAGATATGTTACACAATGTTTATCCTTCTGTTTCAGCAATTAAAACATCCAAATCTTGTCAATTTGATAGAAGTCTTTCGACGAAAAAAGAAACTGCATCTAGTATTCGAATTTTGTGACCACACTGTACTCAGTGAACTTGAAAAGCATCCAAAAGGGTAAGTAAATCGGTGCAACATGTGTGTGGTTTTAGGTAACTTTGTGTATGAATGCATATGCATACATCTATCGAAACGATACGCGGAAGGCTTATAAAAGTACGTATCTGAAAGTTATTCAATGTTTCTAATGCGTCCAGCTCGGGTAATATCTCTTACTCCTGATCTGAGCAGCGTCCTACCATAGATAGTCGTGGCCTTAGACTGGCACGACTATCGGTCCGTCGGTCCGACGGGTGTCGAGTGGAATCAATAATTTCTGCTTGATGGCTTCCCGATCAACAAGGTAAAACTCATCTCAGCCCACTTCTACGGATTGATCGTCCTTTGCTTCTTAGGTATATTATATATTCATTCAGGTATATATTCAGCCATCAAGCACATGTTCTTGTAATAAACGTTAAATAACGTTATAATAAACGCTAATAATTCGTTTGCTAACAAAACCGATGTGTGTTAAGACTAGTCGTTGAATTTAAAATCACTTTACAACATTGAATGTTTTAATAGCATCGCCGAATTCATTTGATGATCATCTTTGTCGCAATTATGTCCATAGATTAGGTCGTGTAAAAGAATGACCGTCCGTTTCCATTGTTTTAACGAGCTTTATTTTAAGCTCAGAGCGTTGTATGGCTTTGTTATGTGTAATAACAGCGTAAGGCATACGAGTAAAATATTAGCGTGACCTCGATTGTTGAAACCAAGTTACTTGGTAACGAGGATTTATCCACATCCTATGTCTGGCTAAGTCAACTAAATTAAGAATGCAATAGATATATTATTATTGATTCAGAATCGAGCTTAAATGAGTAGCACGCCATTATATGGTAGATTAACAAAGCGGTGGGAGGTGACCAATTTGAGGGAATTGCGACAAATCACGGTGATACACATTCTTTTCCATGCTCCGTCTCATTATTAGTCCGGTGAGCTCACGTCTGTGTCGCGGTGACTGTCTCTGGCCTAGTTTCGATTGTGCTACAAACCGTATGAGTACGTGGTGGTAACCGTCGTCTCAGCTGGGGGTGACGGCGCCTATATATACCTGAATTGAGGGCAAGTCTGTGTCTAGCAGTTCCACAATCGCATGACTACTTTAAGCTGCTATAGGACGGTCTTACTGAATGTTTTGTAAAGACACATCGTTTATTGGTCGCAGAATGAATTAAAATAATAGGTACACGAATACTTATCTGGGCCTTCTGGTGAACCGAATCAACCAGATGTTTTTGTTCAAAAATCTAATACGCCACTTGTTTCTATTTGGCTGGTGCAACTGGACAGCGGCCGATAGACGTTTGGAAGAGAATTTTTGACCGGCAATTATAAGCATTTAGAGCCATTACCGGGCGTCCAGAATAACAGGACGGAATTTTAAATTTTCTTCTAAGTTTTAAATCAAGTATAAGGGAAAACTTTTTGAAAGAAAACATGTGCCACTTATTAACAAACTAATGTCATTTCGTTAACCAGTTTGCATTACCATGCGAAGCTCATGCAGCTAGCAGACCAAACGGCCGAATGCGAGAATAGCAAATTGGCAGGTTTGAGGGCATTGAACCATTGTCGAAACGCATTAAAGACTTTGGGAGCATTTTAGAAAGCAAGGGAAGCGCATACGGATAATGTTTTGAGATAGATGAGAAAGTTTATGATACAGGCAAGCACCGATCACAATGACAAGCAAGAAGCAGAAGAAAGCGAAAATGAATGAGGCCCCAATGAGCGAAAAGTCAGGGAAGCCTCTTTCGGAACCGTTGCAAGTTTTTGCGTATGAGCCAATAACTTGCGCTGTGGCATGAGAACGGCGCAAGAGTGGCAATTTTTTCCCTTACAGTGTAGAGGAACATGTTTTACATCCGTGTTTGCAACTCTTGGCACTGTACTCTTCACAGCCAAGTTATTGGCCATACGACAAACAGAGTTGCACGGCTCCGAAACAGGGCTACTTGACTTTTTCGCTCATTGGGGGCTCATTTCATTTTTCGCTTTCTTCTGCTTCTTGGCTTGTTCATTGTGATGGTGTTGCCTGTTATCATAAACTTTCTCTCTATGCTCAAAACATTACTCGTGATGCGCTTCCTTGATTTCGAAATGCCTGCCAAACTTTAAATGCGTTCCGACAATGGGTTCAGTTGGCCTCAAGCTGCAATTTGACTATTCTCGCATTGGCGTTTGTCTGGTATGGCTGCATAGCTGCATGTTAATGCAAACTGTGTTAAACGAAATGACATTAGTTTGTTAATAAGTGGGCACATGTTTCTTTTCAAAAAGGTGTATCTTGATTTAACTAGAAGAAAATAAAATCCGTCTGTTATTTCTGGGACGCCCGGTATGAAAATCGTTATAATTGCCGTCAAAATCTATCCAACGGTTCTATGGGCGAGCACCAGCAAATGAAAGCGAGTTATTTTACCTAAACATCGTGATTTGTTCACCAGAAGGCAGAAAGTCGGTCAGTATTATCACTGGACAATAAGTGCAAACAGTAAGAGGTATAGAAGCGGTGAGTAGTCAGTGTGTGGACGCTAGACAGTGCGGTGATATATAGGCGCGTCACACCAGCGAAGACGAGTACACGTGTCATAGTAGTGTTGTGCACAGACGGGAAATGAGGCCAGAGACAGGTCACGCGACGACAATGAGGACGGACAATACGGATGGAGGGAGCATGGACAAGATGTGTCACGTGTTTGGCAGCTCTGTCCTCATTGGTGACCATGGCTTTTGTATCACTATAATGGTGCCACTTAGCTGATAAATCATCGTCATGATTACATTTTTAATTTAGATTGCTAGCCAGATTGGTGGGAAAATTGTTACCAAGTAACTTGGTTTCAACAATCGAGGTCACGCTAATATTTTACTCGTATGCCTTATCGCTGTTTATTCACATAGACAAAGCATACCAACGCTCTGAGCTTAAAATAAAGCTTCGTTAAAACAATGGAAACGGACCGGTCATCTTTTACACGACTATCTATGGACATAATTGCGGAAGATGATCATCAACTGAATTCCGGCGATGCTATTAAACATTCAATGTTTGTAAAGTGATTTAAATTCAACGACTATCTAACACCACATCGGTTTTGTTGCAAACGAATTTTAGCGGTTTTATTATAACGTTATTAACGTTATTACAAGAAGCATGTGGCTTGAATGGCTGAATATATACTGAATGAATATATATTATATACCTAAGAGCAGAGGGACGATCAATCGTAGAAGTGGGCTGAGATGAAAGTTTTTACTTGTTGATCGGGAGCCATCAAGCATAATTTTGATTCACTCCGACGCACGTCGGAACCGCGGAACCGATAGTCGTGCCAGTCTAAGGTCACGGACTATCTATGGTAGGCACGCTGCTCGATCAGGAGTAAGAGATATTACCCGAGCTGGACGCATTAGAAACCATTGAAATAACTTTCAGGATACCGTACTTTGTATAAGCCTTTCGCGTATCGTTTGATAGATGTATGCATATGATCATACAAAGTTACCCTAATAACCACACACACATGTTGCCCCGGATTTACTTTCCTTTTTGGAATGCCTTCAAGTTCACTAGGAGCGGTATCCTATTTGTGTGGTCACAAAATGAATCCACTGATCAGTTTCTTTTTTTTCGTCGAAGACTTTCTATCAAATTGGACAAGATTTGGATGTTTTAATTGGCTGAAAAGAAGGATAAACTTGTGTAACATATCTTCCAATTCCTCGTTCTGATGTGTTTTTTTTCCTTGAAACCATGCTTTTGGGGCAAATGCAAATTTAAGAATTGCATGCACATCCACCCATTGAATTACTTTTTGACATAATTGTGAAGATGAAGGGAGATAAAATCCTCACCTGAGGCCTACAAACCAGAATCCAATAGTTTTTGAAAAGTCAGCTACGGTGAAGATAAAAAATAATCTGGGTAGGTAGATGATTAAAACACAGGAAGATCTGGTATAGGCGCAGTCATTAACCGCGCGGGTGAGGGCATGCCGCTGCAGGCCAACCTAAATAACTCTCACACTAAATTACGTCCGCGGAAGAATTAGTAAGTAGCTCTTTCTCTAAGTCCCCCAAGAACCCTAACTTGAAGCATTCTAATCTCTCTGAGGGCGTATCTTCCTGAATGAGGCGAGCGATCACATCTCGCCTCCCGACAGGCCTTCCGCCCACATATGAACTTGTTGATCTTGGCCACCGAGGTCGGATTCATTGGCTGGGGCATGTGTACATGATGTTTCTCGGGCGACAATTTGAGGGGCAGGTAAACGTGCACCGTGGGTATAAGAGTAAGGACACTCTGCGCCCCGATATTATTGCAAGCTTCTCAACTTGCTCCCGGCGATGTAGCAGTGGGATAGTCCAGTACGCGCCGAGGCACCGGTCTGTAGTCGACGCAAGGGGGTCACAGATCTGTGGTCAAGGCGGATCCAATGCTGGGTGCGATATACACAACGTGGTTGTGCGGCAGTGGGCGCCTCACCCTCACGGGTCACTAGGTCCTTCACGATCAATACCATTCTTCTGATAAAGAACGCCCTGCGGATCAGTGCTGCAGGAAGGGAGAAATCTGATAAAGTAATGGGATCATGATAAAATACGGAAAGTTAAAAAACGAGCATGATAAAAAATAAATTGCTGCTTTTAGGGGGGGGGTGCTGAAGCGATTTAGAAGAATTACCAATGGAAATGGAGTCTGCCACGTTGTCGTTGTCTGGTGTTTAAAGTTGGCTATATTTGGCTTAAGGTGCGTAGGATTATATTTCTTTTTCATCAAAGCTCCCCTCCATTATGACGGAAAGTTGGTCCAATCTGGGAGATAAATTTGTATTGTGGTGAATTTGCATGGCACCTAAACGATTTTCCCACCAATGCCAGGCTAACTTTAACTTTTCTGGGAGAAGCTACGCCCCTGAAGCTACGCCCCTGTTTGGTCGCTACTTCAACGAGTCGAGCACACGTTCTTCAAGGATTTATGTAAATGGGTCCGTGTTTCCGTGAGTAAATAGTCCAGCTGCTGGAACACGATAATAGAAGCTCCAGTTCCCTGTGGAAAGGTATCCAGTGTGAATTTTGGTCGGGCTAAATTGATTCCTCTAAAGGAAATAGCTCACCATTCAACATCGGTTTTAAACTGAGCTTTTGTAGCCCCGTGTTTTTAAGCCCTATCTGCAAAGTTTTCTGGGCCTGAAAGGGAATCTTCCAGCCGAAATATATTTGACTTTTTGTCGAAGATATGTGGGCAATAAATCGGAATGTCAAGATGTGGGGCCTCACACCACCTGGGCAGAGGCCTATACAGTAATCTTAGCGACTACTTTCGAATAATCTTGATTGGCTGAGTCACGTTTGGCGGTGCGGAGAGTACGCAGCTACGGATATAGTTTTGATGGAATTAATATGTACGTTCCTTCTGTCCTGAATCGGCGCGATGTATGGCTATTTTTGACATTATGAAAAGAAGTTGTATTTCAAAGTATAGTCAAATCGTGTTTGAAAAAGTGAACCTTTAAGCTCCTTTAAGCTCTTCAAGCCTTAAATGGAATGTTTCACCTTTTGAACGTTGTCAAATATATCCCGGTTGTTGTGGAAAATATATAGTAAATGCTGCTGAACACGACGGTGATATTTGTTTCTCGAAAAGTAAATTAACTATATAGCATTTTTGAATTGGGGATAATGACGTCATTAATGACCTATTATGAGAATAATACATAGAGAAAACCTTTACGCTGCCAAATGACATATGACACAACTTCAGACATTTCTGACGTATAAGTCCAAACTAAGGCATCGCACCCGCAGTGGGTAATCCTGAATCCGGCCAAGGTTAGAGAAATATAGGTCGTCCCGACTTCCAGGACCAACAATCTTGAAGTGGCTGTCAGACAATCAGCGGCGGCACTTGCATAGACCCCATTTTGCAAATTCAAAATTAAATTGCTTTAAAACGAATAAGTTTTTGGGACAATGGTCTCAGTAAATTATATTTGTCAACAACTGCCAAAGATAATGGCTATCTCAGTTCAAAACCCATATGAAGGTGAAGCATTCCCTTTAAAGTGAATGTGCCCAGAGCATTGATTCGTGTGAGCCATGATGTACACATGTTTTTACCTGCAATTATTGCTAGATGGGGAAGCCACGTCAAATAAATGGCCTTAATGAGAGGTTTGAAACTTAATGGTTTACTAATACAGCTACCTGCTGGCCTTATGGATTATGATATGCATAATGCATGCAACCACATACATTCGGCTGGCTCATGGCTGCTTTTAATATTTATGGGGGCATTCAACCCAGCAGCTGACAATTACATAGCGGCTCTTCACCAATCAGGGTAGTCAACGTTGATCAGAATCGGAAATGTAGAGGTTAGGACTGATATAAGTCGGCATTAATGTCTGCATTGCGTTGAACTGACTGCAGCCCAGTCAGATATCTCCCCAGCTCCTGGGTGACCCGACACTCCAGTTGGTCAATTCGACCCAGACCGATAACGCCCTGGCAAAAAGCCGACTCGGGCTACACGACTCCGATAAAACACCCAGCTTAACCTTGAGAGTTTGACAGGGAGGCGGTTGGTTTGGTCAGCTTTCAAGCTGGCCTGGGTCGATCGGGCGACGGGTCGCCGGACACAGCCATCCACTGACCGAAAGGTCAAGGTCGTCGCGATGGCGGCAGCGCCAGGCTCGACCGGGAACCGATCAGCGCCAAACGGGCCAAGTTTGCCCGTTAGTGGACGGAACGCTCTAATGGCGTGGAAATGACAGCGTGGTCTCGCGAAGTCGTGAGATGTTACCATAGAACATGCACGATGACGTGACGAAGCTGTCACGAAACATCGCGCTTTGCGAGCGTTGACGGGCTTAGCTGACAATCTTAGCTGTGGATATCGAGCGAGATGGTAACGCGATGGAAAATTATAATGAGTTTGATGTGCTTTTGTGAAGGTCAATTATATTTTCCCTGAATAATTGGATGAAAGGCATAGGGCGAGGCTTGGCGATAAAGTAACGGAGTTCTGGCTGAGCGATTCTTCGAGTTTTTACTCTCTTTCTGGAGCCAACTGCAAGTAAGATTATTAGACATTACAGTTATATGATTATTGTATGAACTACGTATATAAAATATAATCTGTCCGTTATCATTTTGGCGGTACTTAGCATTTTGACCGTTGATATAAAAATAAATGAATTATATAATATATACCTACTATTCAGCGAAGCCGCTTAAACTAAAAACCAATGCTTAACATATAATGCCAAATTACTTAATCGTCATAAGCTTCCGAGGAATTCATTCAGAACCAGAGATCTGACATCACTGAGCCAGCAGCGTTTTTCGCGCACTTTAAAACAGCGGATGCTGAGCCTGCATCCACTTGAGCCGTCGCTGGGTGTAGACGATGGTGATAGGTTGAACACCGAAGTCGCACCACACATTGCCAATGGTCTGCTGCAAAATAATTTGCATGCTTCGCCGATGGACATTGTATATGGGTCCGTGGATAATGTGTGTGTGTAGTTGTAAGTGTAGATGTGAGTAGTGTGTAGTGTGTAGTGTGTGTGTGTGTGTGGTGTGTGGTAGTGTGCCTGACTTCTACCCTCGCGATTGTCTCTGTTTACTTTCACTCGCGATCTGTCGCATGTTTACTTTGAACTCAGTGGAGCTTAATAGCCACTCCTGCAGTGGACGCTCTTAAATACAATACAATAACAATCAACAGAGTAAAGGATACCAATTTAAAAACACCGTCTACAACATGAAAGTATCAGCAATTAAATTTATATATATATATACTTATATATATTAGGTATAATATATATATATATATATATATATATATATATATATATATATATATATATAGCGAAGGTAATGCAAATGTGCAATATTTTGGATGGGAAGTAGTACTAGTAGTGAAGGAGTTATCATTTCCACTTCAAAACGAAAACAATGAGATTCGATGAATTAGGCGGACCACTTTGCATCCGTGAAGTGATGGCTTGGATGCCCTCAAAGCTACCTACTGGCAATATTGCATGCCCGTAAAAGGTCGATAAGTAATAAATATACGCGAGAGAAAATACAGATCGTTGCAGCTTTTGATCAGCGGTGTCAATTTATGAAAATTATTCGGGGGGCTCTAATTCTAACTTGATAGATATTAACTCCACTCCTACCATTCAACACCATAGGCCTAGTGCTAAAATGTTGAAATCATTGCCCCACCCCACCCCACCGCCACCCCCAATAAGTTAGGCAAACTCACACGGTGCAATTGATATTGTGTCTTCGCAACGCTCACTTATCAAGTAATAGCCGTTTTTACGAAAGACTTTATTTACCGGGTAAATGGGGAGTTTGGGGCGTTTGAAGCGGTTGGGGTGATTGGGGCGTTTGGTTTGAATGGAGGGGTTTGAGGCAAAATTTTGGCATTTTGGGATTTTGGAATTAAGGAAATTTTGGACCAGACACCTTGTCACGTGGCTACTGGCTATAGCTCTAGCACTGCCCCTCCCCGCTTATTTAAACCAAACGCCCCAATCGCTTCAAACGCCCCAATTACCCGGTAAATAAAGTCCTTCGTGAAAACAGCTAATAACAGCCCATATCAGATGTGCATGTCATAGACAGAGAATCGGGCACAATCGTAAGCTATTCAACTGACCGTTTCCTTACCTCTGACCGAAGAGCAAATTCATTCCCTTCTTGAACGACGGCAAAGCTGAGCTGAACTGCGTCTCCATCTAGGGCTGCATACCAGTCGGTTCCCTTCAGTTCTCCACATCCGTACACCGACTGTCTTGAGGTCAGCTGCGAGCCGCTCGTCAGTCCCAACTTTGCGCTCTCAGTGCTGTGGTGTCGTCATGACAACCACCAACCCTGTCTAACTCACAACGTCACGGATTCTTACAGAGTCACGACCTCTCACTCTCAGCGTCACAGCTTTTCACCCACAGCAGTGCTACTTCTCACTCTCAGCGTCACAGCGTCACAGCGTCACAGCGTCACAGCGTCACAGCGTCTCACTCTGGTCGTCCCGGAACCACACCCTCACAGCGTCGGTCAGCCTATCGACTAAACACACCACACCACGTGTATCCACCACTCCCGGCTGCCTTTAGTATTTCCCTGAGTCTTGTTATATGTTTCTTCTCTTGCTGTTTTTCTCTGCTATTTTCCCTTTGCTGTGTTTCCTTTGCTATTTCCTCCTGTTATCCAATCGTCTATTGCTTGGTTTGGCCACTAAGAATCTGTTCCTCGTGTTGAATGTCTTCTGCTATGACCTCTTCTCTGTTCCTCACCGTGTTATTTCTCTACACTCCTCCTCCGTCTTGTCCAGTCCTCCTCTTCCTCCACACTCCTCCCCTATCGTCCTCACCGCTCCTCCTCTGTCCTCAGCGCTCCTCCTCTGTCCTCAGCGCTCCTCCTCTGTCCTCAGCGCTCCTCCTCTGTCTCAGCGCTCCTCCTCTGACCTCAGCCGCTCCCTTCTGACCGTCAGCGAGCTCCTTCCTCTGTCCTCAGCGCTCCTCCTCTGTCCTCAGCGCTCCTCCTCTGTCCTCAGCGCTCCTCCTCTGTCCTCAGCACACCTCCTCTGTCCTCAGCGCTCCTCCTGCGCTCCTGCGTCCTCCCAGGTGCCGCCCAGCTGTGGGTCTAAGTCAGCTGAGCCGGCCCCACTCGACTCCGCCTGGTCATAGCCTGCGCTATAGCCTGCGCCGGTCGGCCGCGTCACGGCGACTGCATGGCACCGCCGCCGTCCCCAAGCCTCTGTTTACCACTATTTGGCTGGCGTTACTATAGGCGACTGACGGTGGCGGCGGTGGCGGTAGCGGCGGTGGCGGTTGGCGGTGGCGGTGGCGGTGGCAGCGGTGACAGCGGTGGCGGTGGCGGTGGGGATATCGACCTGGACAATGGACATGTCGCTGGCGCTGGGCGGCGATCTACGAGGGTCGAACGCGTCTCTCCGCAAACACGCACACGCCACGTCAAACGACAACATTGACCACGGGGGCAGTGTAGTGAACTGGCAGGGAAGGGGCTGGTTAATTAGTGTATCCAGTTTCAGTGTTCCACATTTGTTCGGTTTTACAGACCAAGGGGAGCATTGCACTCTGTATTTTGCATTATTGAATTAGGTAGCGCATGCAAATTTAAGGCTGTCCAGTGTCCGGACCCAGGTCGTACACCATTTCACGCTTAAAAGCTGTTTCGACAATCAACACAGTAAATTTCGAAGTTCTGCAGATTCTAACACAGTAATTGCAACCATGACTCTAAATTAAGTCACCCCAGTGTATCGCCGTCTATTTACAAATGCACAAAATGCATCCCATAAAATCCACAATTTGCAATATCTATACTAACACTGAACGATTTTAAAGTTCAGCAGCTTGTCTTGCAATAGGCGTTATTCTGAAGGAGATCGGGACAGATGAGGACAGGGACGTAGCCAAGGGGGAGGGGGCACGAAGGCCATGCCCCCTGATCAAAATTAATTCACTCTAGAAAGGATGAAGTTATCTGACGACCCGACCCTGCCCCCCCCCCCCCCCCACGGTCAGCAGCATATGGCTGAGGAGCAAAATTGATTTTTCCCGACGTGCCCCCTCCACCTGATACAAATCCTAGCTACGTGCCTTGATGAGGAACCTTCACAATCAGACGATACGGCGACAGCGAGTGCGAACTGCGACACCTACACGACATCCCACCCCAGTGCCAGGCCTCTATACCAACTCTTCGTTCTGAGGGTGGATTTCACCTTCTACAAACGAATCTTAATTTTCTACAAACGGCAAATACATGGAGTTTTAAAGCTCTGCTTTCGGTGATAATTGTATAACACATAATCTGGCATAAGAAGTGTTTGCAGTGCAAGTTTAGGGCATAGCCTTAGCTTTTGCAAATGCAGTTTGTAATCTGTTAACAAAATGTTTACATCAATGCCACTTCTCATTGACATGTAGTGTTAAAATGAATTTGAGCCAGGGGAGTTTGTCTGCTGGTTCGTCAGAAGCATGATTGGTCGGATGGCCGGCTAGTCCCGCCCTTGACTCTCCCACTTGCCTGGTAAGGACCCGGCCTATCACTGCAGTGTCATTCCCAGACGCGATAAAAACACCACCGTGGCGTGCCAGAGCGGATTTGGACGGATTTAGGACACTGGGGGCGCACGGAAAGATTATTTGATATTCAGAGGATTAGTCATCATAAGATAGTACCACTGCCCTTTTGTCGTATTTCCAGTATTGAATAGCTAATAACATCTGATGAATGCACCAAGTTCCATTTCGTGTTGATGGACACAGCATGGGGCACTGCGCAGTGGCCAAGTATTAGTGTGCATATGCCTTCGATGTCTGGTATGATTCAAGAATAAAATTGAATATTTTAAGATATCTTAGCATCAATATTTGTTATGACACAATGTCAGCAAGAATTGGAAGTTGGAACAATGATTGAAACGTTTACTTCTATAAAATTACAAACACCGCATGGTGTGTTTAACGTTACCGAAAAAAAAACACTTTAAGAGAAATATTAATATTTCTATTTGAATTTGTTTAACAACAATTTCTTGGGCTTCAGTTATGGTACATCAATTAAATTATTCAAATTTAAGAATTACAAAACAAAATATTCCCTTGTTCAAAGTTGTAAGCTTGGAAGAAAAAAAGTACATAGGTACCTAGTGTGCTTCATGAAGGTCACTGACAAGTGACAACGTCGTCCTTCCCTAAGTCCTATATGGTTGGTTTGGTTTGTGGACCAAGCGGCAAGCATCGTATCCTTTCAGGACCAAGGTGCTAATTGGAACTCTCACCCTGTTCTGAGGGATATGGGGAGTCAAACATACTTTTTCAGAGGTCCGCACAGGGATTTGAACTCTGGTCCCCGGCACAGAAGGTAAACATCATACCATTGCGCCGAGTTGCTCCCCAATAAGTACTATACCTATGGTTTGGTTTGTGGACCAAGCACCGCATCCTCTTTGGGATCATAGTGTATATTATCATAGTGGGATCATAGTATGTATATATATATATATATTTATATAAATATATTTATATATATTTATATATATATATTACTTCTATATATATATGATACAATTTGGTTTGGTTTGTGGACCAAGCACCACATCCGCTTTGGGATCACGGTGCTGGAACTCTCACCCTGTTCCGAGGGTTTATTATTATGGGGCCGGTTCAGCGGCCGCCCAGGGATTGACCCCGGGTACAGCACAGAAGACAGGAATCCTGCCCCTGCGCCAGATCGCTCCCCGTTATATATATATATAAATATATCAGTTAACAGGGCCATAATTGAAATAAGTGCGCCAAGAAGCGTGACAACGTCCCTGGTTGGTCAATGAAACAAATCGACGACACTAAATAGGTCGCCGTCCAAGCGCATCGATGAGCTTCTGATGTAAATGTCAGTTTGTATGGTTTGTATTTTTTTAATGGCTTGTTTTAATGATTATATAAGGCATAGTGTTATATACAGCAGTGTTTGCCATGAATCAAGTGCGCCCATGGGTGCCTACTCAATTCTTCCGATTGTCTGGGTTGGGTATGAATTTGTAGCTTTTTCATGGGTGCTGGGTGGACATTGATAAGGCAATTTTAAGTTATGTCGCTAAGCGTTATTTTTTATTTGACAACCAGATGTTAAAGGGAATATAGCACCTTGGGAAAAGTATGTAGAATGATAGAGAAGAATGC
>VOPJ01006259.1:0-14223 GCA_014673585.1 Semibalanus balanoides
AATCAGCTATACTAGCTTTGATTTTTCAGGCTCAAGACCTGGAACTCTTAAATCAATTGCGCCGTGGAGCTGCGCAACTTTTTTAGTCTTATGCCCTGGATATGCAATCTCACCATTGCGTCGTATTGCGTATGGTGTGGACTAGTGATGTCATTTTCCCGAAATTTCCTGACCAAAACCAGTCCAATACCAAACAGCAGGCGTTTTGGTTGTCCAAGTATTGACCGATTTTTGTTAAGGCCAAAAATGTCCAAGATTTGACCGATTTTCAAATAGTATACTTATTTATACATTCTGGCAAAAATAGCTTTGTTATCATTATAATTCATAAAACGCAATTGTACAGTTTCCAAAAAGACATTATCATTGTGAAAAAGGAACTAAATACATTTGCAAAGCAAAATAGTGGATGCTGCAAGCAAGACAAAAAATTAAAAAACATTAACTAATTGAATTTTGAGCACATTGTGAATCGAATTGTTGGATAGAAATAAGAATGCGTAGAAATGTGACAAAAAAGTGAATTGTTTGAGATCAAGCTGACCGAAAAGTGTCCAAAAATTTATAAGCCTGTCCGACCGATTACCAAATCGGTCACACAATTTGTTCGGTAACCAAAGTTTTGGTTACCGATTGACACCACTAGTGTGGACCTCTACACATGTTATTGTGCGTTCAAAAGTGCGGTAAGAGGTTAACGATAACTATTTTGCCCAATCCTATAGGAAAGTAGCAAAATAACACATAAGTACATGCGCCCAGAAATGACCGATTTGTGAACCCGCATATTAATATGATTGGTAATGAAATTGCAATTTTAAGTTATATTCCCTGGAAAATTGCATTCTTACTGTTAAAAGACCCAGGGTCCCTTAAGATCGTCTAGGGATCGTCAGACGTCCTAAGATCGTCTAACCTTTTTAACTCCTTTCCGACCTGTTCAAGGACTCATCTGGGATCCGCCAAAAAACATGGTGCGGAGTGGGGAGAAATGTGTAATATTTATCGCCTTGCTGACATGCTCAGAGAACCATCAGATCTGCCCTGGGCCTCTTCCATGCTGACTAGGGGCCCACTCGGCATGTTCAGGAGCCCTTCTGACCCACCGAGGAGCCCTTTCGGTCTGGTCAGGGGCACCTCTGTCCTGTGCAGGGGCTCTTTGAATTTCCCAGGGGTACCTCCAGCTTGCTGAGGGGTCATTACGACCTGGCAAGGGACTGCGCTGGCTGCTTTGTCGAACAGACTCAATGGGCCCCAGGGCAAGCTCGAGAGGCCCCTGAGGCCTGAGCAGACTCTAATGAGCCCCTGGGCAGGTTCAAGAGGCCCTTGAACATGTTCGAGAGACCCCTGGACAATTGTTAGGCCCCGAGTGTGCTCAATGGCCTTTGTACATGCTTTAGAGACCCCTGGGAAGGTTTTTGGTCCACGGGAGGGCTCAATTGGTCCCTGGACATGCCCAAGAGGCTTCTGGGCAGGTTTTTAGACCCTTAGTGGGCTAAATGGCCTCTGGACATTCGCAAAAGGCCTCTGGACAGGTTTTTGGGCCACTAAGTGGGCTCAATGTGCCCCTGAACATGCTCGAGAGGCCCCTCTGCATGGGGGGGGCTGGGTGGGTTCTGAGGGCCATTTACATGTACCAGAGTCAAAGGCGCAACCAAGGGGGGGGACACGGGGCACAGTTGCACCCCTTAGGAAATGTGGGGGCCTCTGAGCGGGCCGCGTGGGGCCCCCTCTGAGGAGTATCGTGGGCCTCTGAGGCGGCCACTCTGCGGCGGCGCGTGAGGGCCCTCTGAGGCGGCCCCGAGGGACCCTTTGAAGCGGCTGTGGGGCCCTCTTAGGTTGGCCTCGTGGGGCCCTCTTAGGCGGCCTGTAGGGCCCCTCTGAGGCAAGGCCCGTATAGACAGGGATTTCGCCGGGGCGGGGTGTGCTAAAAGAAACCCCCTTCCGAGCATTTAAAGGGCCTCTCCCGAGCGTTGAAGGGGCCATTGGGCACTGGGCCTCCGTGCTGACTAAGGCAAATTAGGCATGTTACAAGGGGCCCTTTTTGACCAGCCCAGGGACCTTTCTAGAACTGGTCAAGGGCTCTCTGACCTACATGGGGCTTTTGAATTTTCACGGGGCCCTGGAGAAGTTTGAAAGGGCTTCTTTGCAAGTCAGAAGGGGCCTTGATAGAACAAAAATGGGGCCCTCGGATCAGGTTCAGAGGGCCCCCTGAACACGTAGATGGAAACTTGCAGCACAGAGGGGCCAGTAGGTCGGAGGTTCCTCTGAGCATGTCGGTCAAGGTGAAAAGACAGCAAAGCGCAGTCCCTTGCCAGATAAGAAGGGCTCCTTAAGACAGGCCTAGCGAGCCCTGGAAGACAGAGGGGGCCTGGAAGTTTAAGTTGACCATGTATCAGATCGAAGAAGGGCCCTGATAGGACCAAAAGGCCATGGGCGGGTAAGACGCGCCCTGGAACATGCAGAATATGGACCTAGTCAGCATGGAGGGGCCGAGGGCTGATCGAGGGACCTTGAGGCATGTCGCGCAAGGCGAAAACAGCAGAGCGCAGTCCGACCAGAAGAGTCGCTGGGCAGATCGGAGGGTCCTCCTGGCAAGTCAGAGAGGCCTGGCTGCCGAAGGGTCTGGGCAGCGTCGGACAGGGCCCTTGAACATGGTGGAATGAGCTTTAGTAAACTGAGGGGCCTGGGTAGGCTCGTAGGGCCTGAGCATGTCAACAGGGGCGACAAACAGCTAGTGTGTCGCCTGGCGATGCCAGGTCATTTGGCCTGGCAAGGGGCAGCACTAGCTGCTTTGGTCGCCTGTTGACATGCTCAGGGGCCTACGACCTGCCCAGGGGCCCTCTGTGCTGGCTAGGGGCCCATGATACGTGTTCAGGGGCCTTCGACCTGCCAGGGACCTTTCGGTCTAGCAGGGGAGCCTCTCTGATTGCCAGCGAGACCTCACGATCTGCCAGCGACTCTTCTGGTCGACTGCGTGGCTGTTTATGTCGCCTTGGCTGACATGCTCAAAGGAGTCACTCTGAGTCAGCCTGGCCCTGCATGCTGATAGGGTCCAATTCTGCATGTTCGAGGGGCCTTCTTACCGCCCATGGGCCCTTTTCGTCTGATAGGGACCTCTTCGATCTGTACGGGGTCAACTTAACTTTCAGGGCCCCTCTGGTCTGTAGGGGCTACGCTAGCCTTTAAGGAGCCTTCTTATTGGCAAGGGACTGGGCGCTTGCTGTTTGTACCTTACGACATGCGAGGGACCCCGACTATCTGGCTCTGTGCTGGCAAGGGTTCCATTCTACGTTGTTTCAGGGGCCCTCTGACTGATCAGGCCATTTGGTCTAGTAAAGGGCCCCTGCTTGAAAGAGCCTTTCAACTTTCCAGGGCCTCTGGTCTGTCAGGGCCTCCAGCCTGTAAGGAGCCTTTAGACCTGGTAGGGACTGCGGCTGGCTGTTTGTCGCCTGCGACATGCTCAGAGGCCCCTCCGACCTCCTCAGGGGCCCCCTGTGGCTGGGATGGGACACATTTCGAGACGTGTTCAGGGCCCTTTACCGATAAGGGTCCTTCTCGGTCTTGGCAGGGGCCTCTGAGATGCACAAGCTCTTTTTGAACGCTAAGGGGCCTCTGGTTTTCAGAGGGGCCCTGGGAGGGCTCAAGGCCCTCTGAAGTGCCTAATCACAAGATTAGCTTCACGAGTCTTACCGACTCTTAAAGACCGCCATATACTCGACTTTCGCGCGTTCTGTCGCGCTTTTCGGCAAGTGCGCGTGCTAAAAGTGTCCGCGAGTGTCGAAAAGGGCCCTTTGAGGGCTCAGGGGGATCCTAGGATCCCTAGGATCCCCCCTTGGATACGCCACTGGCTCTCTATACATACAAATTCACGCCATAGTAGAACAACTTACTTCAATAGCTGACGAATTAGACTTGTGCTTCATTCCATTGGAATCTTATCTGATTCCGGAATCGATTCCATTTGTACTGTAATCGGATTAGATTCCGTTGGCTCTGGGTGGAATCAGAATAAGGCATCAATCATTTTAAGAAAATGATTGAATCGGAATCGGAAACAATTGCTATTTTAAGCAATTCGGTTTTATTTTCTTAAATGGATTATACGGGTTTCCGTCCTGAGAGGAAATGCAATCTTTTGCAGTTGTATGAACTTTAAAAGCGTTTTAGAAATATATAAGGGTCCTCAATGCTCATTTAGTCCATTATTTCAGCAATTATCAGCGTTAAAACTGCTGCATTTTTCAAGACTTGTATCAGATAAATACTTGATCGGCATTACAGCTGTCCATAACTTCAATCTTAGAATTTGCATTAAATTCGACGGTGCAGTAATTATGAATACAAAGTAAAGTAATTATTATAAATACATAAATTCACGTTGTTATAAATATACAGTCTATATGCAGTAAATATTCGATGGTGCAGTCACAGCGTTTCACGTTTCCACAACAGGCTACAACTCTCATTTGTAAAATGCGCCAGATGCGCCAAATTCGTTTTATGCGGCTAACCGGAACCGTAATGTATAAGTACATTGCCGCTTCATCCAATGGGTTTGGTTTGTGGACCACGCACCGTATCCTCTTGGGATCATGGTGCAAATTGGAACTCTCACCCTGTTCCGAGGGTTATTATATGGAGGACGGTCGACTGCGTCAAATCCCTAGGCGGGCCGCACAGGGATTCGACCCCAGGTCACCGGCACAGAAGACAGGAATCCTCCCCTGCGCCAAATCGCTCCTCTCAAATCCGATGCGGGTAGTGCGGAAACTCACCCGCCAGATACCTCTGCGCGCCGGTTACGTTTACCGGCGGGCGGCCCGCATTGCACCACGTTGTGAGACGGCCGCCAGAAGCTGGTGGCTCTTTGTTGTTTATTCGGATTTTTGGGCGCACCGGCAGGCGGCAACTAAGGTCAATTTGCGCCCATAACATACAAGTTAACTATTCATCGACAAGAGGATATCACTAGGAAGTCGGTATCTCGGATGAAAGAAAATATGCAGCCATTCTGAACCCAGCGTGAGTCATCTGCTAGGAGATGTTGAAGAAGGGTATCTCTAACATCCGCTGCTCACGAACATGACACGGGATCAGTAGCATGGCTACATCTGGGACCTAACGAGCTGCGGTGTAGCCCCCCCCCCCCTCTTTCCGGCCCTCCCCACGGCTGTCGCCGGCCGTCGGTCTGCCACCCCCTCTTTCCGGCCCCTCCCCACCGGCTGTCGCCGGCCGTCGGTCTGCCACCCCCTCTTCCCGGCCCCTCCCCCACTGGCTGTCGCCCGGCCGTCGGTCTGGAAATGAGTGAGCGTTGTCGCCGGCACTGTCCTCGGGTCCCCGAGTCCGTACCGCGGCCAGCGGCCGGAAGACCTCCAGACTCTGATATATCAGCACTGATATCAGCGCTGACTGACGGCACCGTGGACCGTGTTCCGGCGCTGACGAAACACCCCCCCCCCCCACTGGCCGTCACCAGACATGCGTTGGATGCGGGATTCAGCTGAGATCCGGATCTCTGCGTCCTGTGTCCAGGGAACCACGTGGGACACCAGATCCAGGTGCACAATAAGCCGAGAGAGGGAGGATAAGCCGGCCGAGAGATCCACAAAGATTCCAGAACCTGACATGTTCTATGTCGAGGAATCCACTGGGATCCCAGATCCAACTTCGGGGTCCATGCACGCTGGTACGTACTCACTTCTTGATGATTGTATCATATTGGAAAATTAATTGCAATATCTATGGTTGCTAATAGGTACAATTACTAACAAGGTAGTTTACAGGCATTAATTATCTACATAGTACATACTACATACGCAAAATAGAGACCACAACATTTATGTCGGTCCCTGCATCTTGTGTTTCAAGATCTATAACTGAGAGATCCACTGAGACCCCAGATACTGAAGCATCCTTTGCGAGGGATCCACAATGATCCCAGATCTGCATGCATTTTACGCCGAGGGATCCACTGGGATCCAAGATCTTCATGCATTTTTTAACGAGGGATCTACTGGGATCCCAGATCCACCTTCGGGATCTGGGCACAGGTCTGGCCGTCACCTCTGGGTGACAGGTGACAGGAGCCGTGACATCGCTGTCAGGGTGGCAGCAGACCGTCATGGTGACAGCAGACCTAGCCTGAGCCAGACCGAGTGGTGGCAGACGCTGCCGTCGTCAGCAGGTCAGTAGGTCAGCAGGTCAGCAGGTCAGCAGGGTCAGCAGGGTCAGCAGGTCAGCAGGGTCAGCAGATCAGCAGGGTCAGCAGGGTCAGCAGATCAGCAGATCAGCAGATCAGCAGATCAGCAGATCAGCAGATCAGCAGATCAGCAGATCAGCAGCAGGCCAGGGAGACCGTGGAGAAACATGGGAGAAATGCCATGGCCCCGGTCACCCGCCCTTGTCCATTCCCCACGACTCGCAGCAGGGCCCAGTGGTGGGGGGGGGGGGGCAGAAGATCCCCACCAGGGGCGGCACCTGTCAGTTGACAAAATGACGGGGACCTCTCTGGCCGCTCGGCGCTCACAGAGGGCAGATGGAGTGATGCGAGAGACAGTCTGGTGGCGGCCTGAGCAGTGGGAGGTCAGGGGAGGTAACACTGCCGCCGCCGCCGCCGCCGCCGCCGCCGCCGACGGCGACCGTGCCGGTGGTGGCCAGTGTGTCACTGGTTAGGTTTCGATGTTAGCCAATCCTCTGCTCTCCCGACGAAAATGTGCCAGACCCAGTGGCCCGACGAAATTTTGCGAAACCTTAAGTTGATGTGATTAAAATGTATTCGTCCGTCCAACTGGCTCTTTAAATTAAATTGGGTTAAAAATCAGTTAAATGAGTGAAATTAGATGATGATGATTGGGGCTTTAGGACGCCGCTGAGTGAAAATAGACGTTCACGGTGTATAACTGCTACTTGGAATTATCTTTGATGTGTAAATGGAGAGCATGTGTTTAAAATGTCGCGAATTGGCGAAATTGAACATTGGCGCCCTGAAGTTGTGTGCAGTTTTAGATGGAATTCGGTCAGAATGAAAGTTTAAGTGTTTTAATGTTTTAAAATGGCGTAAAATGATGTTAACTTAGTTGAGGAGTTGAGTATAAGTGAACCCCACTGTCAGTGTCAGCAGGTTATCCCTATTCCCTGCGGGGGGCAGATTTCACCCCTCCCGGTAGTTTTTCGCCTGCCGCTTCTGAACCGTTACGTCTATCGTCTTGAAACTTCCGGACTTTTCCTAAATATGAATGACGCGTGTTCTGTGAAAATTTTGAAAAAATCGGCCCAGCAGAGGCGGCTCCAGGGTCATGTTTTTGGGAGGTCGTTACGAATGCGGTTGTGCACCGCATACTTCCTTCGTAGTTTGCGGTGGAATAAAAGCGTCAGAAACTAAGTCGATGCTTTGCACATCAAACATAATTGGATTATACATATTTTGGGGCAGAGGCGAACTCAGGTACATAAAATGAGAGGCGATGTTCTCCGTCAATTTAGGTCCAACTTCAAAAAAGCAAGATGATAAAAGTCGTTCTGCACATGGTGCCCCCCCCCCCCCACGTTGTTTACCTGAATCCGCCTATGAACAATTTGTTGCATTAAAAAAATTACAGCAACAAAGCCCACATGTGACGTTCCCACGTCCCAAACACTAAGGAAAATCGCATATTTTTTATCCAAAAATCCCCCCATTTTTATCCCTGAGTACGCCTATGATTCTTCATTTTGTACTTGTCCCTTTCACAAATTGAAGTCACAAATTGAAGAGCATGACATTGGAAGCTCAAAAACGTTTTTTTTTACATGCAAATCGGTCGCATCACATGGCCACAATGACCTTTCAAAAACATTCAAAATTTTCGTATTTTTTGCCCCCTGACGCCCCATTTTTAAACAAAAAAACAATTTTGGAGTCCAAAAAGAAGGATTTCGCCACGACGAATCGAATGGTGTTGATCCCATCGAAATCGGTCGAACAGTTCTCGAGATCACGGGGGGGGAATCTGCCCCTCCCCGCAGGTTAACGTAATTCTGGCCGCCCGCAGGGAATAGGGTTAAGGAATGGACTCAATAGAGGGGGTCCCGGTACCAGACATGAGGCCCCCGGTACTAGACACTAGACAGTAAGCCCTGGCACTAGACAGGAGGCCCCCGGTACCCATCAACGGCCCCGTGCCCGTCAGGGGCCCTCATTACCTGAAAATGAAATAGGAATGGTCCAGAAAATCTAAAATAGGAAGCCACCGTAAATCGTAAAAACAACCCACAAAATTGTATAACTCCTTGGCTTTGACCAAGTTCATTTTGAGGAGGCCCCCATTTTTTTTAAAATTATATTTACATATATTTATGCTCGAACTCAGCCAAATGGGGGCGGGGCTATCGCCCCCTCCCTTGTATCAGCGCCTGGACGAGACAGACGCATAGGCGGTCTTCGACGGGCGCTGGGGGGGGGGTCGTTAATGGGCAGACGGACCCTGAAATACAAAACCAGAACCTTAACCACATAGCACTGACTGGGAAAAGATGTCTGATTGGACGTTTACCAAACCAGGCAAAACATATGTGATGGCTGATACCGCCCCTGCCCCGATAAAAGTATTTCTCGGTCACCCTGCATGGATGTTACAAGAATTCACCCTTATCACTGTAAAATAGATTTACATTCTAATCAGATCAGTCTTTTCTCTGTTGTTATTGCATTCCGCAATATCACGAGGCTTTGCAGGTCCATCGTGCTTATAATAGGGTAATCATCCATGATAGATACCTTCGAATGACCACACAGGACATATTTACTGAAAAGGATCGACAAATTACACACACACCGCCCCTTCACCACCCCTAACTAACAGTGCAGGGGGCTACCGTCCGCCGCGGTGAAAGCAACCGGCTCGCGGAGACACCTAGCGGCAGACTTGGAACTAAACTTTCCGCATCATCCCAACGCATCAGCTGGCAGTTGGTGAGATGCAGTTAACTGGAATCTGAATGTATAGGAAAGTACATTGCCGCCTCATCCAACTGCAATAGTGTCAGGTGAGGTGTTTTGAAAGTACTACACCATCAACTCACATTCAGTGAACAAGTCAACACCATCAACTCGCATTCAGTGAACAAGGTCAACACTATGAACTCGCATTCAGTGAACAAGTCAACACCATCAACTCGCATTCAGTGAACAAGGTCAACACCATCAACTCATCATTCAGTGGGAACAAGTCAACACCATCAACTCGCATTCAGTGAACAAGGTCAACACCATCAACTCACATTCAGTGAACAAGGTCAACACTATCAACTCGCATTCAGTGAATCAGTTCTGCACCATAAACTTACATTCTGTAATGAAGAAGTTCATCATGGTCAGAGCCACAGTGTGTCCCGAGAACATGTAGTCTCCGCAGGAACGCACGCCCTGGATACTAAGGCCGGCGTTATGCCAGATACTGTACGCCTGGTACAGCTTGGCGTACATGTCACCATATTCCTGTGGAGACAGGATTATGTCAGATACTGTAGACAGGATTATTCAGATACTGTACGCCTTGGTACAGCTTGGCGTACATGTCACCAATATCCCTGTGGGGACAAGAATTAACTGCCAGACGTGTACGCCTGGTACAGCTTGGGCGTACATTCACCATATTCCTGTGGAGACAAGGAATTATGTCAGATACTGTACGACTGTACAAGCTTGGCGTACATGTCACCATATTCCTGTGGAGACAGGATTATGTCAGATACTGTACGCCTGGTACAGCTTGGCGTACATGTCACCATATTCCTGTGGGGACAGGATTATGCCAGACAGTGTACAGATAACAGTTTGGTAGTTGACTGCAGTTTTTCCCCTTACCGTTAATCATTATAGGCAGGCAGAAGTGCCAATCCTTTTCCATGCGACCTATTTACATTAAATACCTTTTTCTCAAGTTTGTATTGAGACTGCAAGCACGTTGGGCTACACCAAACCGTTTTTCTTCAACTCACTACCAGTATGTTAGTAAGTATAGCCTCTCAGACTCATAGCTATAATAACAACGTCCGAGACTGCAGTACAAGGCTTAGACAACATACGACACGAGTATGTAGAGCACACATTCCCGTTCACACATACACGATAAGAAAACACATACACTCAATCACGCACACCCTAAATATTGGCGTGAATGTCCCCATACTCCAGTAGTGGCTGCAAGGGACAGTATAATGTCAGGGGCGGACAAGAAGCGTGACACAGTTTGGTGTTCATGTTGACGTTATACTGTGAGTACAGTAGAGTGCCAGAGAGTGTACTTACACTGTAAAGGGAAACGCGACACAATTTCATGTCGCTTACCGCACACCTGCAAGGTAAAGCCAAGTTATACTTTGCAAACTTAATAACGAGCGAGCGCGAAGCGCGAGTGAGTCCTCACCAAGGCTATATAAACCAGGTAGAACGCTCCGGCCGAAAAAGTGGGGACAACGCGTAATTTAGTAGCCGCGACCCCGCAGCCTGCTGTGACGCGTAATAGGGGTCAGCGGCCGCCGTAACGCCGGTCGCCTGCGTAGAGTTAACAACGCACGCCCCTCCCGCTTTTTCGTCGCTTAGTTCCTTCGTTTTTCAGCCGATTGTTAAACTTAAGATGTACATATACCGCAAATTAAGCGATGTATCGGATGACGTTGGTAAAATTGCATTGAAACCCCAACTTTTTAAGTTATGGGCGGGAAAGTTTGCCGCCCGGTGATTTCGGCCAGCCGATCTCTTCCCCTCAGCTTGTTGCTGCTTGATTTCTTTCGTTTTGTCGGTCGATTGTTATACTTAGTAGTCTATATGCCACAAATTAAGGCGATGTGGTCCGAATTGACGTTGGTAAAATACATTGGCGACCAAACTTTTTTAAAAAAGTTATGAGGCCGGCAAAAGTTTGCCGCCCGGTTGATTTCTGCCGACCCCGCCTTAATTTAACATTTAACACGCAACTCATCCCGTTTTTTGCCGCTTGGTTCCTACGATGTCGGTTGATTGTTAAACTTAAGATGTCTATATTATAAATTGGACACATTGACATTGAACATTGGCTTTCTAATGTTCCCCCATCAATTCGCGTTAAGATACTTAAGATATATAATAAGCTCGGATCAAATTAATTTAACTTTCGAGTAAAAAATTAGAAGTGATTCTCAAACACTTCCCTCAATTAAGAAAAAGGCCTCCAAAAGTTCCCTCATCGCCCACTCCTACCGTGCTGCTTTCAGCACATTCGAAAGCACGTTAACCAGCTGGCTCAATACATAAACAAAACGATTGTTCACGGCCCGCACGAAACGTGTTGGTTTGCCAGGGGCTCTGCCGCCTGCATAGTACTAAATGGTGAATACAATCGCAATTCCGTCGAAAATCAAGAATTAACTGAAGCTTTTACATGCACATTTCAAAACATAATCAAAACTTTTCTAAAAACTATTCAAAGCCCCGAAAAGCTCCTAGACCACCCAATGACTCTCCGCACAGCGCCTGTCGATAGCGTTACGGTAAACAAGATTATGTTCGGCTTATTCCCTACCCACTCTTACGCGCATCAGCCGTCGACCAAAATGAGCGTCGAGCATGGCTGACGCCTGATTGGTTGAGAGCTGTGAGCAGCAGGATCAAGGCTCATGAGTGCATTGCGTGAACACAAGCAAGCTGTGGATGTTGCTCCATATTTTGTTCTCACTTTTTGTTATAGTGCTTTAAAAGGAATATAGCACCGAGATTGGAAAAGTATGTAGAATGATGGAGAAGAATGCCCCTGATTACGGTCCTGGCAATTCCATTTTTGCGAAAAAAGTCAGAATTTTGTTTGGTAATTTGAAAAATAGTTCATATGTTTAAAATGTGACGTCAACGACAATTATTGGCGTCACCAAACGAGTTTGTGGAACGTCACAGAGGAAGGCATTCGAACGGCAAAATCGTTCCTTGAATCAAGATGCGTAAAAAACGTCAAACACACTGCGTTCGCTGGTTCCTGAATCGAAATAACCATTGGAGCGCGATTTAACAAATGTGTTAATGTTTTGCACTAGGTCTATTCTAAGCAATCTTTTAGTAATGTTTTAATAGGAAATCAACTACAAATTGAAACAATGATAAGTTTAACTTAAAAACTATAATCCCACACCAGAGTGAATTTGTCCAATGTGTGATTAGCCCCAATTGAATGAAATTCATTAGTTTTAGCACTGCATATGCTTCTATTGCGGAATATTTTAAGCTAACGGTAAGGAACACCCATTTTCAACAAGTTTGCCCTTTGAAGACCTTTGGGTCTGTATTATTTTCAAATGGAAATCCAATGAAAATCTCACAAAGTATGGCCAAAATCATGTGTTTTTTGGGGAAAACCGAAACTTCTCGTAACAACACAAAACTGTCCTTATATTTGTTGATGTATTGTAATGAACATTGGACACGACCAGCCACCCAAAAACAACATTTGTCAATACGTCACATAGTATCTATGGGTAATTTTTAAATTGGAAATCGGTTCACAATTGACATAAATATTTATTTATAACATATCCACCATAGTGGAATTTGCCCATTGCCATTGAGTGAAAATACATTAGTTAGTACTGAATAATGCTTCTATTGCGGATAATATTGCAGCTAACCCCGGTTCAAGCTACCACAAACAGTTAGGCCTTTCAAAGACCATTGTCTGCATTATTTCAAATTGAAATCCCAATGAAAAACTGACAAAAAAATTGACCATTCCATTTTACAATGTTCAATGTCAATACCTTTTCGTAGCCTGAAATACTGGGCGGACGTTTTCAAAAAGCAAAATGCGGTGGAAATCACAGTGGAGTAACTATCTGATGACGTAATGCGATAACGTCCATGGATTTGTGGCGTTGAAATATGAACCCACATATGACCAACGGTTTTTTGCGTTCAAAAACTCAGTAAACTAGGTTAGTTTTGGAAAGGAAAAATTCCGATTTAGAGGTTTCTCGAGTACACCCGACAATCTGGCTATCTCAGTTAAAAACTAATGTTAAAGGTGCTATATTCCCTTTAAGAGGCCGGAGCGGACCCCCCTGGTCCTCACTGAATAGGTACGGGATTTTTCTCACATATAAGCGGACGACCCGACCGTAACGCTTTTCAGAAGCTTATATATTTTGAATCAAGCATTCACTTGAAAAGCGGTTTTCGCCATCTGATATCCCCATCCAATCAATTATATTATTGACACGTTTCGTCTCAGGTGCGGGGTCAGCATTGCGCGTGGCACCTGCCGCGTCAGAGGTGTCAGAAAACGATATCCTGCTATGAAACGCATTAGCTGAGTCGCGGTGGTTGTCATGGCAACATAATCCTGCATGGCACCTCCACTTCCGCGGGTGCGCTGATCGATTAAGCTGAAATTTGGTGTGTGGTTGGAGACTAAACTACTGGCAATGTGGAGTGTAGATGACAGCAGACAAATTGCCTTGCCATCGCGTTTCTACGGGCTCGCTCATCCTTCGCCAATTAAGGCGTCTTACTGGTGCAAGTGATACAACGCACTTCCAAATTCGTACAGCGTCCCAAAACTTATCGATTTGGTTGGGAAATGACACCCAACTGTGAATATTTTTCCACTCTTATTCTCTATTTTGGAGTTAATTTTCTACTTCCAAATAATTAATTGTGATATTGATTGACATAAATAAATATTGACTAAAAATGCATGATTTTAATCAAAAATACTGCTTTTCATATTCAAAATAGTAATCAATATCGTTCCATTTTCTACATAATTTTCCACTACTGAGATAGGTCAGAAGACCAGCGCTCTCCCACTGAGCTACGGAGGCGGACACTCAAGTCTAAATTAAATTTTGGGACACTGAACTAGTACTATACGAGGGATAATAATGATGATTGTGGTTTTCGGACGCACCAGGTCACACGGAGCCCATATATCAGGGCAGGGCCTATTTTAAGGGAAAACCACTAGGGGGGCAAAAAAAGATCCAATCATAGCACACAAAGGCAAAAAGACGTAAGCATGACACTGATCGATAGCTCGTGGCGGGGCGTCTAAACGTCCCCTTCTAAATTGTCTATTATGGGGAGTAGACGGAATTAATAAAACAGCACACCGTTCGATAGCACGCCACAAAGCTTGTCGAAAATATTTGGTCGTTTTTGGGCTCAGGTCAAAATTCACGTCACAAGAGGTCATCAGAGGTCAAGTTTTCCAAGTATAT
>VOPJ01006260.1:0-14215 GCA_014673585.1 Semibalanus balanoides
AAACAACCCTAGCTGCCAGCCAACGCATGGCGTAAATTTCAAATGCCATTAACTGGAAAGGGAGGATATTGGTCCCTGGTTATCTCTCGAGTCAATGAGCGCAGCGAGACGCGCAAGAAGGCATTATTGTGCTCACAATAAGACACATTTAAATCCTATTCGATTTGTTTTTAAATGAGATCAAATATCAGGTCACAGTAAGGTCAACAATACAAATTGAGGTATTTAAGTGTGTGGGCCACTCATTCCATCCAAAGTCTTCGATTGCGATCATTGTCAGGGAAAGTGCTCTTATAGGTAAAATGCACATCCCGCATGAGCAAAAGTGAGAATTTTGGCAAAGGTCACGATTAAGGTCTGCAGGTCACAAGTTCACAACACTTAACCATGCGCAAAACAAATATACGAAAGCCATCGTCACATACTTAATGAGCATTTTACAGGTATAATTCGATCGAGATGGTAATTTTACCACCTGGCCTCATTTCAGTGAAGTTTAAACTCGTGTGTAGTGACGTTACTAAATTTGTTATATCTCGATTGTTCGGCAAAGCTGCTTCATTTGTGCACAGAAGACGCAATGTTGGTGTAAAAGAAGGTAACCAAAGTTTTACGTTGATGTCGCTATTGTTTTTTTAGCTACTGCGAAAATACGTCAGCCGTCAGGGGAGATATTTTCTCCCAATCTATGTCAACCACTTAGTAAGGGTTCCAAGAAAAGCCTCGGTCCTTCTGGAGGATACAGACCGGCCAAAAACGTTGTTTTGAGGGGCCGTCCGACAGTAAGTCCAAAGTTCATGAGATTTCGTCTGTTTGCCTTATGAATTGATACAAAATACTCTTCTTTGTAGAAGTTGCCTATTACTTTTTAGAATGTGTAAAGCCATGACGCTGATAGGCTAGGATTCTTCGCTGTTCGCCTCCCCCTACGTTTTCATAAATCGACACTGCTGCTACTAGCTCCATAGCCGAGTTTTGATATGAAGTTGTTAGCAATGCAGAACAGTCTAACTCTACTGGTGATCGCATAATGATCTACATTCTACGTATAGAACAAGCTAAACGCTAAGTGGCCAGTTAAACTGTGAATTGCCGTGCCGTTACTGCTGCTACTGACGCGAAAATGGCCTTAAACGGTGGACTGCGGCGTTTACGGCCCGATTCACGCTCGTTTACGTTTAGGATTAACTTTATACGACCATGTCGAAGACGTATGAATGCTCTTTGAAATTCACGGCCACAATTCGGGCTAGGTGATGTTGTTATATTCAAGTGAATGTTGGCGTGGACAAGTGCATGCGTCATGCAGGTGCGCACTCACGCTCGTTAGCCGTGAGTGTGTGTGATGTGTGTTTTTAGGCATATTAGCTGGCGGGGGAGCCGGTAGCTCCGTGGTATGTCCTCGGACTGTCACGCGGCGGCCCGGGCTCCCGGATCAAATCCCCTGCCTCCGAGTGGAGGGGGTCCCATGGGGGGTCCAACCCCAGACCCCTCCTGCGCCCCTCCCGGCATTCTAGTCTCGGGAAGACATAGTGTAAGGCTGGGCCCCGAATGAAAAAAACCACATATTGACTTGGTGATATAAATCTTAACGGCAATAGGTAACTCTAGAAGGAGTAGGAGTCTCTGTCCTCGTTTCCTTCTACCGTAAGGGCGGATGCAGGGTGGGGGGCATAGGGGCCATGCCCTCCTCAATAGGTCGCTGAGACTAATGTTTCCACGCCATAAAAAAAAACGGTCCGGACGTCAGCAGCTAAAAAAATTTTGCTTTTGCAACAGTTCAATGCAGCCATCCCAGTGAAAACTCGAAAATTTTTGCGCTCGCTTCGCGGCATGAGACAAAATACGCTTGTTTAATGATAGAAAATTAGGAAAATGGGAAAATTAATTAATGAAGTGTCTTTGTGGCACCGTTCGCTGAGCTCCCCTTGGCGTACCCGTACTTGCTAGCCCCAGGGCCTCTCTCTTCATAATATTAACTTTCATTGGTGGGCTAGTTTACAGTGTTTAACTTGGCGTAGATACAAACAGCGCTCGGCGGTAGGGTCTTCCAGCCGAAACGCGCGGCACGTAGGGGGGGGGGGTTTATTTAAATTTTAACCCCCTTCGTATCTTCCGAACCAATAACCGGCAGCGAGACGCGGCAAGGCGGCGATTCGAAAGCTCTCAGTGACAGCGAATCGAATGCATTCGCGCGGAATTTATAAGTTAGTCAAATGTTAGGTCACAGTTAAGGTCAATATGGAAAATTCCAGTTAGGTTGACTCTCAAATTAAAACCTTGATTAAGAACTAGATATCAATGCACATCAATGCTTAAAAGGTGTTAAATACATCTCCTGCATTAAGTAAAAGTGAATTTGCATGCAAAGGTCAAAATCATATCACGAGTCACAAGGTCACTGGTCCACGAAGAGGTCAACGAAAGTCTTGTGACACATGTTATAGGGATTATTTTAACACGCTACGTAAAAATCGATTGCAAACCAGCGATTTTTACAATCTTTGACCCATAAAAGAGTCAATGATCGGGTCATCCCAAGGGTCAAAACTGGAAACTGACTAAAATGAATAAACATTGCAGTTTCTAGGTCAGAGTTTTGTCTACTAAAATACCAAAATGACATTGTAATAATCTGTATACTCTGTATCAGGTCAAAAAATTATAAAAAACGCCTATTTTGAAAGAATGACGTCATTACTACTCTTCCATGCTTAGAGAGCAATGCAGTCACTAAAAATGAAGATATTACTTACTTTGAAATTCGGTTGGGTATTTCCTGAATACTTGGGGTTTCTCTCATTGAATCGTATTCCGGTTTTTGAATATCCATTGAAAAATTTCAAATTTGGAGGAGGAAATTTTCCGAGAAAAAAAAAAATTATATATATATTTTTTTTTTTGTTTTTGGGAGGGGGCGATCAAAAACCTCAAAATTTTGAGAAATCCCAAAATGCAATTTTGTAGATGAAATTAAATTTCCTTTCTTGAGAACAGTTTTGTGATTTTTGCATTTAAGCTATGTTTTTCTACGATGTTCATCAACATGATGCGTGTATTACGCCAACCTAAAATGGCATTTTTGAGCATGACGTCCTTAAAACGTCATTACTCTCCAAAAGTTCTGTTTTGTTTTCGATGATTTTTTTTAGGAAAGAACGTGCAATTGATTTGCTGAATAATCCATGAATCGTCCGATCCTAGAAGAATATTAGATACAATATAAGAGTTTAAGGTTGCTGAAACTTTGACGTCGTTATCTGTTATGTTTTTATCACGTTAAGATTGGGGAATCCGGGGAAGGGAGGGGGTATATTTAACCCGGCGCAACTAACGCCTGAACTACGGACAGTAGTTCCCTCGCCGCGCGGGTTAAAGCTGTCCTGCCGATTTTATCGCGAAAAAAGGTGACAACGCGACACAGAGAGCGGACAATCGGCACCAGAAAGCTGGACTTCTCGGTGTCACTCGGCAAGCTGCGCTGAAATACGAAATGCTGATTAGGTGGGCATCCAGGCCAGGACGCATGCTCCCCAAGACCATGTTCGTCCCAGAGGGTCGCCTCCCCAGATCCGCAGGCACCATTTATGTGCGGAAAAAGCCGTTTGCGCTTGCTGTTTTCAATAGTTGCACTGTTGCATTGTTTGCTGCAGTTCGGTGCATAAATGTATTACGCTATTTTTTAATGCCCAATACTAGCCATACTTAAATTATTAAGACACTTACTGCCACCTCGGTCATCCGTGATTTACTATCCGAACAATATATTTTGTCAAAACTAACATTAATTTCAATATTTTCAATCATGAACCGAGAATGTGCACAGGCATAGGTGTATCTGGTCTGGTTCCAATTTACATTTTCGTTTTCCACAAACTAAAATTAAACTTTTACCGCGCTTCGTGGCGTCACATCGGTCGCCATCGTCATAACGAAGCCATCGCCCATGGTCTTTGGTTCAATGTTACCGCGAATTGAATGAACAGCATGTTTAAAGCTTTTTATTCTCTACAAGGCGAACCGTCTATGTTTCTGGGTTTTATCAGGCAAACCCGTAAAATTTAGCGCCGCCTCGCAGCGCTAAATAACAAATACCAATATTTATATAAAGTCCACATTACACAATGCAGCAAAGGCTTAAATGCACGCAAAAAAATAAGCACATTTTTGCGTCATTCCGCCCATTCCACACTATAAAATTATCGGTGACGCCCTTGGGTACAGTTGACAATTAAAATAGTTTTGCTCTGGTACTGTAAGGCAATGTCGGAACAACAAAAACTGCAAGCTGACATCTTTTTCCTTTTTCGATATCCAAAGAAGTCGAAAAAACGAGACAAAATCAAAATAAAGAAACTATAAGAAATCGTGTGGTTGCAAAATAAAGTGGACCGAATCCGGGAAGAAATTTGAAATTGGGGGTAGGTAAGGTCTGCTAAAAAAGATTTGCCCCCCCCTCTCAAAACGGCAGGCTGGATCCGCCCTTGACCAATTTCAGTGTAATTTTGCTAGCATATGTATAATTGTTGTCAACTCAGCTCAGGCACGTAGCCAGGATTTTGCTCAGAGGGGGGCACGTCGAAAAAAATCACATTTTGCTCCTCAGCCAGCCTTTGCTCCTCAGCCACATACTGCTGACCGGGGGGAGGGGGTAGGGTCGGGTTCTCAGAGATCTCATTCTTTATCTAAGTGTTAGTTTATTTTCGCTCAGGGGGGGGGGGGGAATTGGCCCCCGTGCCCCCCCCCCCCTTGGCTACGTCCCTGACTCAAGCCTACTGAAATTTCAGCAAGATGCGCCGCATGAGTAAAAATGTGATTTCAGAAGAAAAAAAAAAACTCAAGGGGGGAAAGGAACCCCCTTTTAAAATCAGCCCCCCCCGTAAGGCCAGGGCTAAATTTTCAAGCGGCTACATGTTTAGCCTAGCCTGCCGAGTTCCGAAAAAGGCGACGCAAACGATATGACGCGAACATCGGCCACCTAAAATACATAAAATATCTAATCTAACCAAATACGTATTATAACATGGAAATCCACATTAAAAATGCTTCAAAGGCTTTAATACACGCAGACAAAAGGGATACACATTTTTCGTAAATTTCACCCGTCCCCCTCAATAATTATCGGTGACGCCCCTGCGAGTTGGTATGAAATAAACGTGATCATTACTTACGTGTGTATATGCTACGGAAAATGATGTTCCGTGTGTTTTAATGTGATTTTTCCCAATTTTTAACATTTGTCTCCGTTTTTTCATTTTTTTCCCGAAGTTTTTTTTCAGAAGGGTTTTTTTTTTTTTTTAAATCTGAAATACCAAATAAGGTGAGAAGCCCAAATTCGCAGAGAAAAAAAGGATACCTTTTTGACAAAAAAGTTCCCCCCCCCAATCGAGCGGCTGGATCCGCCCCTGCACCCTACCATCACCCCATAGTGACTAACTGTGGTCAAGCTGCTCCAAGCGGCGCAACTAGCCACCAGATCCTCCAAATAATCCCCCCTCCCCGCACCCGCTCCGAGCCTGCAGCTGCGTAATTTGAAATCCAATACTGTGATCAGTGAAGACCCCGAAAAAGCAAGCAGGAAACTGCGATGCGTTGCCAAACCGCAGCTCAGCGTGCCACCCGACTGCCATCTAGCGGCCGCGAATCGCACCACGCCGGCTGGGTTACGCCCTTTCGGCGCGGTCCGGCCGGCCGGCTGGGTTACTCCCTTTCGGCGCGGTCCGGCCGCCGGCTGGGTTACTCCCTTTCGGTTACTCCCTTTCGGCGCGGCAGTCGGCCTCCGTCATGTTCGAGGAACCGCTCCTTTCTAAACCTACCCAGAACGGTGCATGAAAATCACTTCTGCGAACGGTGCGTGGCCAGTGATCAGCGGCGGTACGGATTTGGCCCAGCGATGACGGACGGACGGACGGACGGACCGGGACCAACCGGGACGGACGGAGGAGCAGACGGATTGAGCGGATTCGACGGACCGGGACGGACGGACGGACGGACGGACTACGATAAACTGTTGATTCTCTAGTTCGAATCTCCCTGCGTCTGGCCTGCGTCACTTCAGCCCTCCTAGCAGTTGTTTTATTGCGATGCTCCGGGTAGGGGCATGACAGCATGCAACTATTGCATTGCTGTGCCGGCTGATGCCGCCCGCCCACTGACGGAGCGATTGCCGCATTTTTTCGGAGAAGAACGGGTGGCTTCGACATAGTTTCCGATCGATACGACCAACTCGCTGAGTAATCGTTTCGTGAATCTCCAAGGTTGCCCGGCCAAGCGGAGATATTCGATGATGTTTTAATGCGATTTTCCGAGAGTTGTCCATTAGCGGACGAAACAAAATATCAAGACTGGTTCGTTGCGGCTCTCTCAGTCTGGTCTAGCATTCAGAACCTGACCGCATGTTTTTCCAAGTGGTTCAAAAGTCCGGCAAATTTATTCGGAAATATAACTCAGGTATCCCTCACCGTTCCGAGCAATGAGCATCGTACAGCCAATGGCATGCCAGCAGCCTATCAGCACAAGTACGCAGGTAGGTACACTGTTTGTTGACAGTCAGGTGTGGGCCGTTATAAACAGAACTGGAATTTGCCGCCGAAAGGTACCACAAAAGAAAACGCTCATGCGTCATAACAATATATAATACCACACGGGGCCGGGAAAATAATTATTTGGGACCAAGGTCCGATTAGAATATTCCGCCAGAGACCCAAGGTCGAGGGCAGAAATTCAAGCACGGACCGAGGTCTCAAAGAATTATTCCGGCTTAAGTATGGTATGAAATTTAACCATATGTCCGCTGAGAATGGACCAAATGAAAGCCATATTTATCTACCATACCTTGGGTTTCAACCTTTGGCGACGAAGTTGAATAAAGAAAGTCAGAGAATTCATATAGTCGCTCTTTTCTAATTCATACACTCTTTTCGCTCTTTTCGAACTATAATTCATTGAAGTCACCTTTTTCACTCTTTATACTATTTGCACGAGATTTGGGAAAACATTTCGGCCAGGGCATAATTTTTTTTCGGCCAGATAAAAATAACATTGGAGCTAGTCAAATGTAAAATACCGACCCTCACGTGCTAACGTTAGGATATCTCGCATATGGTTAAAAAAACTGTCTATTAAGCTGTGGCAGCTTACTCATACTCATCGACTGTTTATTTGAAGCAATCCGCAAATACACTTACGGCATTACTGCCCTCTCGTCAAGAAATATAAAACTAGAGTAATGTGGTCTGAAACAGTGCATACAGGGACAGCGCAACACACGCAAAACACACGCACAACGTCACAGCAGCAAAAATCACAAAATGGACAAGCACACGGCCAGTGCAAACTAAATATAACTTGTATCGGTACTAGTTAGTATTGTGGCCGACCGGCCCACTCGCTGAGGTGCCGCCTCAGACGGCGACTGAACCAGTGACAGGTGCTTATCATTTTATTTCAGACTCAGCTTATCATGTTAGCATAGATAACAGTAGACTGGGATTTGAGCAGCGAAAATCAGGCGCTCACTGCAGTAATGGGGCCCGAATGCATTGCGCTGTAATGCTAATGAAAGTTTTTGGCCGACGTAAATTATGTCGACGATATGTGGCGTTACGAGCGTTTTAAATAAAGGCTTTGTTAGCTTATCCTTGATGTTTATAAATATGGAATAATTTATTGATAGGTATTGGTCTAGAATTGATTGCGCTTTTCAGCTATATAACTTCCTGGCGTCCTCACACTCTCCGATGTTGCCGGTATATCGTGCAATGCAATAAAGGTCTTCTAGAGGATAGTCAGTGGCTTATATCATAGGTGTATTTTAGCACGTGAAAATATTAACATGAAGCCACATTGGCTTCCACATGGGATTATAAAGGACGTAACACTCCTTCAAAAATTACGGTGTTTTATCTTTTTGCGTCCGCGCATAAGGTTCGGAGCAGTAACATTTATAGTTGAAAGCGAAATAAAAACCACAAAGTTTGCGTTTTATATAGTTGATTAATTTTGCACTCGAGACTTCATGCGCTTTTGCCAAGAGTTTTCGGCTGCATCCGCTAGCCCCGTTAATTTCTTCCTCTACACGTTTCCCCCCCCTGGGGGGTTTGGGGTTTTGTTGCATGCTGATCAGAACTGGTTGCCGATATTGATCGTGGGATGGGCATGCTATGTTTCGCGATTTATCGAGTGCTATAATAACATTTTCGCCCCTTACATGGCAGTGAAACTGATTTCGTGTCAAATGCAGGTCTACTGTTATCTATGCATTTTAGGTAATGTACGCGACAGAGTTTGTATTAAGTAAATGGTTGAGCGCTCCTGAATGTCGTACCTAGATGCATTGTAAGCACACTGACAACATCAAATGACATATATCGTTCAACTTAAACCTATAATATTACCAAGAAAGATATTACAAACTAATACCATATGTTTACCTTTCATACATATCAGAAAATTGCCAAGGCATGTTTTAACTGACCAGCTCGTGGTTTCCACGGTTTCCCCCACAACCCTTCCGTTGCAAAGGATCTCAAGATGGCTGCGATTCGGTTGCGTGCTGTGTTTGTTGGCCGTCATTGAAGCACGTTATCGCGGCCCCCTGCAGCTCCAATTTATTGCATTCCGTTTGACTCTTCACGCTGGATCATAACAGGATATGCAGGGCGGTGGCTGCAGCTCCTTCTCTGTTGCCATGGAGATCCCCAAACAAACACAGCGCTGACGGAGCTGCCAGATCAAACCGGGATCAGCGACTATATCACGACTAGTTATATTGATTCTAAATTGGAAAATTGACCTTTACTAGAGGCAACTAGAGGTATGGAATTTAGATTTCAAAAACGCAAACTCTGATAGGAATATTTTCTACAGAACCTTCGCGTTTTTTTATGTGATAACTGTTGCCATGCCACTGCTGAGAAAAGCAACCCGAGTCATAATTATCTTTGACAGATTCAACGATTTGAAATAATACTTGTGTGCCATTTTGATCTAGAGTTACACAGCACAACGTTAAAGATAAAATTAGTTTGATATTTTGATCGTATAAAGGAAACATCAAACAGTTCACCTTTGAAGAAAGGAAAAAAAAGAGAGAAAAAGCTCAGATATGATAAAGAGAAGCTAGAAATTAATTATGATGTTACTAATAAGTCATAAATATATATATATATATATATATATATATATATATATAATATATATATATATTACTTTCTTTCTGACTCTCAAAATAACAATAAATATCTCAAAAAGGTTTATTCTTGGCAATCAAGGGATGAGGTACTGAAAACAATGTGTTGTCTTGTCTCAGTCCAGCACTATAGGTGTTTCTATCAAAATACTGCGTTCCCAAAGTCTTACGTCATCTGTAACGTCATAGTCCATGACGTCAAATCAGCCAAAAGTCAGCTAATTGCAGCGATTGGAGTTACCGAGTATTCCCGTCCGGACTTTGTAGGAACTGAAATTATTAAATAACTAAGGAGTTCTTATGAGATGTGAAAGCGGTCACAAGACATTTTTCGAGTATGCGTCACAACTTGGCTATCTCAACTCAAAACCCCTTGTTAAAGGTGAACTGTTACCTTTAAATGGTATTGATTGTATATATTGTGTATCTAGGTGATATTTGTAGTTTAATTTACCAAATTGGGTCGATTTAAGTCTGCAGACAGTGTCTGCTCATCAGCTGCAAAGCCGACTCGACTCTTGACTCAAGCACTGTTCCCAAAAGTTTAAATCGAATTGACTCTTGGCTGAGACCAAAATCTTAAATTGACTTAATTTGACTCAAGAGTTTTCTGATTCCAACTCAAAGGCGACTCGAAGTTCAACATATATGTATTGCAAGCAATATATTTCAGAAAGCCCAGGCAGTACCTGTCACACAGATACTTTTTCTTTTTACATAAATTATTTTGAAGACATGAAATTGGGAGTGGGGCACACAATCATTTATCAAAGGTACCTATTATTAGCTTATGCTTCCGTAAACAATGAACATTACAAACGAAGCGATTGCAAATAACATAAGCCCCAACCACGAGCAGAACAACTCATAAATTTCAACTTTCCTCCATGCCTAATGGATAAATATAATGAATAATGTGATTGACAAATTAGCAAAAAATAAACACATCTGCATGACATTTGTTAAACAAGTTAGGTAAGTACTGAACTCAAGGAAGGACTAAATTTGGCTGCATTGGAACATGTTGCTCAGAACAGCGTGCTTGCAATGTTATCATGATATATGCTTATACCTAACTGAATGAACGTAAGCTAGCAAAACCACTCAGAAATATAAACCGAACAAAACTAATAATAAATTGCATCGTTAAAGGGAATATACCACCTTTAACATTAGTTTTTAACTGAGATAGCCAGATTGTCGGGTGTACTGAGAAACTTCTAAAATCTGAAATTTTCCTTTCCAAAACGACTAGTTTGCTGAGTTTGAACGCAAGAACATAATAGGCATATTGGGCATATTTCAAAAGGACAAAAATTTCGTGACGTTTCGCATACCCGTCATAAGTAGTTACTCCACTGTGATTTCCACCGCACTCAGTTTTCGCTTTTTGAACCGTCCGCCCAGTATTTAACTTGCCTTGCGTCCGCCGACCCGCCACCGAAAGGTATCGACTTGGTCAATTTTAAATGAATGTCAATTTTCTTTGTCAGTTTTCATTCGATTTCAATTTCAAAATAATGCAGACAACGGTCTTCAAAAGGCCCAACTGTTGATGGGTAGCCCGAACCGGTAGCTGCAATATTCCCGCAATAGAAGCATATGTAGTACTAACTAATTAATTTCACTAATATTGCCAACGGGCAAATTCACTCTATTGGATAAGTTGTAAATACATATATTTGTAAATTATGAACCGATTCCAATTAAAAATCATCCATAGATACTTTGTGGATGAAAAATGTGTTGATGGGTGGCTGGTCAGTGCTCATGCGATACATCAACAAACATAAGACAGTTTTGTGTTGTTGGCGAGATCAGTTTTCCACAAAAACATTATTGGCCATAACTTTGTGAATTTGCATTGGATTTCAATTTGAAAATAATACAGACAAAGGTCTTCAATGGACCAAGCTGTTGATGGGTGTCCCTGTACCAGTAGCTGCAATATTCTTTGCAATAGAAGCATGAAACATCTAAAAAGGCTAGGGGACGTTCAAGTGTTTGACCCACTCTAGTGTGGATATATGTTTGTAAAGAAATATTTTGTCAATTGTGAAGCGATTTCCAATTAAAAAATCACCCCATAAGATGCATTCAGGGAGGAAAACAAATTGGTTGATGGGTGGCTGGGTAAGTGTTCATGCGATGTATCAACAATTATGTGGGCAGTTTGGGGGGGTTGATGAAGAAGCTCGGTTTTTCCCAAGAACAGTATTGGCCATAACTTTGTGAATTTGCATTGGATTCCCATTAGAAAATAATGCATACACAAGTCTTCAAAAAGGCCCGAACTGTTGATGGGTTTGCCCGTACCAGTTAAGCTGCAAATTTCTCTGCAATAGAAGCATATTCAGTACTTACTAAATAATTCCACTCGATCACGATGGGCAAATAACACAATGGACAAATTCACTCTGGTGTGGAAAAAGTTTAAAGTAACTATCATTGTCAATTGTTAGTCGATTTCCTATTACAAAATTACTAAGCGATGCTTAGAATAGACCTTATTGCAAACATTAACACAATTGTAATCGCGTCCAATATTATTGGTGAGTCGGGAACCAGTGAACGCAGTTGTTTACGTTTTTAGATATCTGATTCAAGGAGCGATTTTTGCCGTTCGATGCCTCCTTGTGCGTCACAACTCCGCTTTGGTGACGCAAGATTGTTGTGACGTCACATGTAACATATTACTATTTTTCAAATTACAACAAATTCTGACTTTTTTCGCAAAAATGAATGCCAGGACCGTAATCAGGGCATACTCCTCCATCATTCTACATACTTTTCCCAAGGTGCTATATTCCCTTTAACGCAATATCACTTACACGCTCTTATCATATTCTCGTAACGGAAGAGCGGCTAGGCAGTTGGAAATCACTCCGGTACACGCCACATCTTACCAGAGTCACCAGAGTCACCACCCTTACACTCTTTTGGCACAAAAATAGGAAATACACATCACACAAGACTTCGCATAGGATTAACAACAATGAAACGTCACATCTTTTCCAAATACAACACAACAACATACCAAACCCATCGTGCAGTGCGGACACCATCACGAAGACACTAACCACTACATACTCTGGTGCCCTCTACACAACGCTTACCGAGTAGACTTATTTAACGCGATAAGAATAATAATACCTAATTTCGATAACCTCTCGACTACAAGAAAAATTCGCATTCTCCTTTTCGGCGGAAAATGTTGAAAAGGCCAAGAAAACAATAATTTGTTACCACTTACAAACATGTTATCATGCGCACTAGTCGCTTTCACTCGCCAAACATAAACACGATTACATCGTTTCTGCACGCTGGCCCGACCCCAAAGCTTTGCCGGCGCCTGGGCTATCTACAAGGTTATTTATTTTAATGGTTGCTCGGCGGCGGCTTGGTGGCGGGTCCGGCACTGTCGGGATTATCTGTTTCATGAATAGTTTTCATCTTGTGATCTTTTCACATTTAATTACTTTTGTTTGTCATTGCAATTCTGTTTCATGGAGAGGCGCTTTAATTTAAGCGTTTGCTTTTTCGCCAATCCAACACTGTTTCTTTCGTTGTATATGTTTATTTGATAATAAAATTACTCTGAACTGAACTGAACTGAAAATCTAATTATATCCCTTACCGTGAAAACAGGAGTCGTGCTAGCCAGTCAAGCGTCATTTGTTGTTCCAGCTGGTCCAGTGACGTCAGCGTCAGTGACGTCAGCTCCAGTGACGTCCGTGGCGTCCTGCGTAGTTTGTGCGACGCAAATATCTCCGACATCGATAATCAGAGCAGCCAGGGCAGTTAGAACAGCGTCAGAAGAGTGCCAGAAGAGTGTCAGATCAGTGTCAGAACAGCGTCAGAACAGCGTCAGAACAGCGTCAGAACAGTGTCAGAGCAGCGTCAGAACAGAGTCAGAACAGCGTCAGAACAGTGTCAGAATAATGTCAGAACAGTGCCAAAACTGTGTCAGAACAGTGACAGAACAGCGTCAGGACAGTTTATAACTTTAGACAGTCATAACTCACAGACAGGGTAGTCAGGATAATTAAAATTTAGTGCCTCAGCCATTCACATGCGCTGGCCAAAGACGTGCGCCTACAGCGTATGCCTGTTTTCATATCTAACAATTGTTTATGCTTCACTGCTTCACATAACAGCCGTAAAGTAATGTTTCTTAGGCATTGGATTACGCATACTCAGTGGCGTGATTGTGGGTAGTCGGCCCCATGAGGTCTCAATTCCAATTAATGACATAAATTGAGAGTGTATAACTGCCGTGGTGGTTAACTTCTTTATATGTAATGGTATGGTCATTGGTCATAGACTCATAGGTCAAAACAATGCCTATTTGAATATGCTTACTGGGGAGGTGAGAGGAATGCTTCCGCAGTCAGCAGAATATTGCCCCCCAGTCACGAAAGTTTTCCCACTCTGAAAAACTATAGGAACATAATAATATGCTCCATGATGAATTATTTGATACTTTTCGTACTATATATTTATATCGTTATTTGTGATTGTTAATTCCCACCATTCATTTAATTTGCCCCCTATTCAATATTTTGCAAATATATGTTTTTTGGAAATGTAGATCGTGCTGAGGCAAATCAGACACCGTTTTATTTTTGACAGTGGGACGAGTAGATCTCTTATTTTTGACAGTCGGACGAGTAGATCTCGTTTTATTTTTTACAGTCGGACGAGTAGATCTCGTGATCTCAAGGAGAGGGGGGCGTTTTTGACCCCCTGCCACTTAAAGCGATAGTCAGGAGCCTGTCGGGTTAAAGGGAGTGTGCCTACTCACATTGGCCATGTGGATTGTGGAGTTGTTGACACTAGTCTGTAGAGTAGAGTTCTCTGAATTTAGCTATGTACAGGTCACTGCAAAAGTAACGGTAGGTACTACTGGAGATGGCTAAAACTTAGGCAGCGTTTCTTAAAAACAATAGATATCCCTAAAACTCTATACGGTACATCTCCGTCCTCCAGATAGGCAACTTTCTATCACTTTTCACAATTCTACGC
>VOPJ01006261.1:0-14218 GCA_014673585.1 Semibalanus balanoides
GAGGGCAAATGGCAGCTTTTCATAGACCAGACCGCAATTTTCAGTGAACGCTTCACCGTCTTACAGGCAGGCACTTTAGGGCTGATGTGCGCTCAGATGCTGTTTTTCTGGGGTTCGACGGGTGGGTCATTCTCTTGAACTTCTGTGCTTATGACGTCATTGAATGTCGGCGCAGCTTTAATGACTTAAGGTTCGTGCATTTGTGCATATACGTTGTAGACGGTCGTCTGGGACACCAATTCACCCTTCAAAGTCAGTTTTATAGCCAATTTGTTATTGTCTGATGTTTTTTCTTGGATGCGGTTGCTAGTGCGATTTTAGCCACTCGAGCCAGCGCAGTTTTGGTCCTGTGACCAGTGTGTTTTACGAGTGATTCTCGCTTGTTGTATCGAGCCATCCGTATTCATTTGAGACTGTTGGATACCCAAGTTTCTCAGCAGATTGGTCTAGCTCAGATAACGCTAACTATATCAACTGCATGGTGGCGTGTCAACAAAGTATGATTTTCATAACTACTTGACATTGGCTCCGCGCACAGATGGTACACCTCAGAAATTGACCCCTGACCCCTCATTGTGGCGGAATTTAGGTGAATCGGCTTGGTCACTTGATCAGCTGACCGGTAAGGATGCCCTGAGGCAAGGTCATGATTTACTCGCACTGATTCCTCTGGAGTACAAGAAAAATACGATCAAATGACCAAGGGCTAATCAATTTCGACAAATATTACTGACATATTGCGAAAGACTTTTAGCCAACGTGAAATCTCAAATATCTGAACTAGCACGCAATAAATTTACTTTATAAAATACTGTTGCAATAACATAAACAGGGCTCAACTTTATGCTGATAACCACATGGTGCTAAATCCATGTGAATTGTAATGGGCAATAAGCAGTTGAAGTGAACTGTGTCGGATACGACGGCGCAATGTTTGCGGGGCGGGGCGCTGACAAGCGAATAAATGGCAGCGCTTGTGAATGGCAGCCCTATTCTACTTTCGCTCTGTGCATCGCACGATCTTAAATAAATATGTCTGGACTTTTCATCATTGATCCCACGGGAAACATTTTGTTACCATTACCACCCACATCTCCTCCAATCAGTTTCAGCATGTGATCCGCCTGAACTGCGTCGTATCTAGTCACGCTCTTCTACCGCAGATTAGCTGCCATCAGGACAGCATTATGCGGACGATTAGTGTGACGAAAATATCGACCGCGTCGTGTCTGACTTGCGTCGCACGGCGTACGACGGTGCAGTACCTCTGACGTCACGGAACATACGCCATTTTTGCGCCGCAGGAGCAGTGCGTTCCGTGCTGCCAAACAATGCATTGACAGCCAGTGCTTGGAAAAAACGTGTTGAGAACGTATATGTATAGAGACGCTGTGGGCAAGGGCACTGCGCCGTGCTGTAAAACATTTCAGGAGATTTGAGACGGTTTGTACTGGTAACAGGATCCATGCATTTTGTTGCGTATATCATATAAATGCATTGGCCTGTCGCCGTTGTCTAGGGACATCGCCGCTTTTGCGCCATGCTGTTTCCATTTCACTTAATGTAATGTCGCCTTTTTATTTGTCATGACTGTGCAGTACACAGTCACAGCACAGTGTGCACAGTGCACAGTGTGCTCTGTGACGTCACCGTCACTACTGGCGGCCGTGTGGGTCGCGACATCATCCCCATCCTATATACTGTGACGTCACCGCCGTCCCTGATGACGTCCCCTCCATCCCTGATGACGTCCCTTCCGTCCCTGATGACGTCACATCCATCCCTGATGACGTCACCTCCACCCTTGATGACGTCACCTCCACCTCTGATGACGTCACCTCCGTCCCTGATTACGTTTGTTTATTTGCACAAATCGTCGTCGGGATACCCCAATGATGGACGAAGTCAAAATATAAAATTACCTAGGCTTGAACACAAGAGCTACAAGACAAAAACATGTTGAAATATACTAAATACACCATAAACATAAAATATGGCATAAAATATGACACTGACTAGACATCAGGCACACACAGTACAAAATGGGTTACAGCGATGCGACGTACAGCCTCACTTTAGTACGGAACTGGTGGTATGTGTCGGCAAAGAAATCAGCATTGCGACACGTTCTTAATTTCTTATAAAGCGCTTAAGTTGCTTGGGCAGCCTGGCGAACAGTCCCTCTTTGACCGTGGTTTTGACGTCACCTCCATCCCTGATGACGTCCCCCCTGCTGACGTCCCCTCCTTCCCTGATGACGTCCCCTCCATCCCTGATGACGTCACCTCCATCCCTGATGACATCCCTCCGTCCCTGATGCCGTCACCTCCACCCCTGATGACGTCAGCCGGGCAGAACTATGTCGGCGTGTTGGCGTCGTAGGCAGTCGGCATCTGATCTGCGTGCCTCAGTGTCCTCGAGGAATGAGCGCGGCGCGCTCCGTATCGCCAATCGATGGCCGACGGTGGAGTGTATTGATCGCTATGTGGTGGTCTCGGCAGAAGGTACGCCGCCCGCTCGGACCACTGCACAGTGCACAGTGTGGCCGAAATGCCAGTTTAGCATGAATTATTCAAAAACCGATTTATTAATTTATGCTACGATGCCACTCTTGGATGAAAAATGTAAAGTTTATCGTTTAAGACGTATCAATTTGTCTATTTTTAACGTTTAGGGCTATAATAAATGTCCCAGTGCACACATACACGTTCCACAAAACGACCTGTGTACGAAAAAAGGTTTTCCTGTTTTCACGCGGCAGGTGCTGGTGGTCCGGAACATAAATTTGGGGAAAATGAGGCCATCAACAGTGCAGAAACTCGTTAGAAGTATTAAGTTGTTAAAAGCGTTTCTAGGTGAGTAAATTTGGACATTATACCTGCCTTACAATAGGCCCCTCCATTCAACCACGTCTTTTTAAGAAACAGTCCGCTTAAAAGAAAGACCAAAACACAACCGAGACTCAACAAGGCCCTCCAAGGAAAATTACTACGACTGAATTCAGTGTCTTTTTCTGCATAGGGGCGAAAAGACCTTTTCTTGCCCCAACTGGCCTCCCCGCCGCCATTCCAGCTCTAAACTTGTTCGCGCGGCCTGGCTGGCGTGATCCGACCCAGCTTGGGGCGGCCCGCAGCCTCGGCCTGCCAGCACGTTAGGTCAGATTAACAATTTACAAGCGAAGCTTCGATTATTACGATAAGTATGCAGCTCTAATAGCTTTGAAGGTGTCCTTTCCTGTGTGGTGTGTGTAAGGCATTTGTTCAGTGAGTAGCAGCTGTGTGGTCTCACCTGAAGAAACTTCCCAACGACCTGGCAGCTGCAGCCGCCGGCCCGTCACCAACATGGTCCTGGTCCTGGAGAATGCCTGAAGCACGCTGCACTGCTGGAATTCAGTGCTTCGATTGCCTCCTTTAAGCCTGAGCTACGGCTTCCAGACGGAAAGAGAGCATGGAACACACCAGCAGTGGCATGAATGAGGTGAAAGAGCCTTCAGAAGCGAATTGAGGCTGTGAGTCGACCCGAAGCCACGAGCGAAGCAGTGGAACCTCCAACGACAGAAGCACCCCGGGCGCCCGCCACGCTACGCTTGCCAGCGAACATCGCAAGCCTGAATCAGGAGTCGACCAGCACTGGTCCATCGGATCAACACGATCTTGGCAGGCCGGTCAGCATGCTACCGAGCAAGTTGACACCTCTTTGCTGTAACTCTTGTGCTGTATCCGCAAGCAAGCGCCGATTAGGTCGTTGAGGTCGTGCAAAGCGGTGATAAGATCTGTCTTACGACACGTTGTGTCATGAGTGTGAATAAAAGGACACCGGACATGTATCTGTGTTTTCAGCCCACTGATGGATCAGGAAAACGGAAAATAAGCTGCAAAACTCTGGTTGTAAAAACAAATAAAAAACTCATTTACCATTTGGTAATGCTCGTCAACAAAGTACAATTAGACTGATTTTTACGGCAATTCATTATCATTGATATTCACGCAAAGGCAACCATTATAGTCTTCAGGGCGTATGAACTCACTTTGAAGTTGGGGGGGGGGGCAAAAGGAATTTTGAAGCCGATTCTTTCATGCAACGTCATAGGCGTAATGTTAAATCGAAAAATGTTAAGGGGGCAAGTTGCCCCCCGGCTCCTACCCCTATGATAGTCTTGTACAATACAGCGATAAGGGGGAGGGTGGCAACGGGCTTAAGCCTCTCACATATCGCCAAAATCGCCGAAATTTGACAACCCTTACAACTGTAGAAGGAAATATAATCAACTTTTTATTGAGTATGTTTTGTTTAAAAAACCGTTCAATAACGGACACGGAAGCCCAAAATCCAATGAATTTTCAAAATTTTGTGTAACTTTTTAATAAATTCAGCCCCCCAATATCCAGCGTTCTGGATCCGCCGTGTGCACGAATTCGAGCAAATTGGTGCATAAAGCTTGATTAGAGCAGTTATATCGGCTAAAAAGTCATCTTAATATTTTCAGCGAAAACGACAGGCACTAAACGAATAAATTCAGGCTAACTGGCTTTTGGCCCACATCTGTGCAGCTGGTCACCTGTAAACGGAGACGGGTAACTGTGAACGGGACTGTGACAGGGGTTACTGTGACGGGGGGACTCTGACGGGGAACTGTGACTGGGGGACTGATGGGCTCTGACGGTCACGGAAGGTTCCTGTGATGTATTACGGACGGGTTACGGCACGGGTTACGGTCAGTGTCCAAAATTGTTGATTTGGGTGGGAGATGACACCCAACCTGTGAATAATTTTACATCATTAATCTACATTATGGAATGAGTTTTTCCACTCCCAAATTCTGAATTTTGGATATTGAATTCTGATATAAATAAAATATTACTAAAAATACAGATTTCAACAAAAACAATTGCTTTTCAATTCAAGAACAGGTAATCAATACTCGTACATTTCTACATAATTATTCCACTCTCAGGTACTTCTTGGGCCCAAATTTTTCCACTCTGAACACCCAAGCCAGATCACATGGCAATTTTTGGGACAACTGGGTTACGACGGGTTACGGAGGGTTACGGACGGTTACGGACAGGTTACGGGGACGGGTTCACGAACGGGGTTACTGGCGCTTATGGACGGTTCTGTGAGGGACTGTGGTCAACGGACGGGGTTACTGTGGACGGGTTTACGGTCGGGTTACTGGTGAACGGGCTACCGGAACGGGTGACTGTGACGCGTTACGGAACGGGTTACTGTGACTGTTACGGTTACTGTGACCGTTTTACGGACGGGTGACTGTCGGACCACCGACGGTTTGTTGGCTTCTGGTGGGTCAATGGCGAACTGTTGCCCGAGAGGCTTCTGGCTCTCCGATAGGCTAACTCACTTATCATCAGGGACCGACAGGTGAACAAAATGATTGGCAATCATAAAGCGACATTGAACGCCATCGACTGTAGGGCGGACTGGACACATTCTGTGATTGCCTGTGCGTACACTGGCTGAGTCGCCAGGTCTAGGTAATCCATAGTCTTCTCTCGTATGTCGTTGCTGTTCCGGCTCGCCAAAGGTCTCGCTCTGGCTGCAGTCGATCGCTGACCTCGGAAACCGAGGGGGCGCGACGCGCCTCCGACGGAGAGACGCGGTAACGTGACACTTTTCAACAGAGCCGCGACAGCGGCCGGAGGGGCGGGACGGGCTCTCAATGACGACCGGTTAACGATGTGGGCGGGTCGACAGCCGCCCTTCCTGCCTACGGTGCGGAGCGGGGTGATGGCAGGTCTGGTGACACGGCCTGTGACACGGCCTGTGACACGGCCTGTGACAGGATGGTGACAGGTTGATGACACGGCTGGTGACACGGCCTGTGACAGGATGGTGACAGGATGGTGACAGGGCCTGTGACAGGTTGATGACATGGCTGGCGACAGAGCCTGCGACAGCGTGGTGACAGGGCATGTGGCAGGGCGTTTGACAGGTCTGTTGAGCCGTCTATGACAGCCTGTCAGCGCCGTGGCTGGACAGCTGGAATGACAAACGGTGGAACGTCGGATGTATGTCGACAGGGTGGAACGGATGTCGGGAGGGTGGAACGGACGCCATTTTGGCGGGGCTTTGGATATTGGAGCAGTATGGCAGTCATTTATGATCGTCGTTCGTCTTTCAACCCCCACTGCAGCCTTCACTGTCAGCTAGTAAGCTTGTGCTCAAATCCTTTCGATTTCTCACCAGTCGCGTCTCGGTTCCGTTTCAGCAACGTGCCGTGAAGAACTTCAGCCAGGCTCACCCGGAGTTTGGACGCCGCATCAGAGACGCCCTCATCAAGCTGCAGGGCTCATCTGCCGGCCAACAGCTCTCCAACCTCTGAGGTCACCTACGATCACCAGGGGTCACCATGGATCACCCGAGGTCATCTGAGGTCATCCGAGGTCATCCGGGGTCATATCGGGGTCAGCCAGGGTCACCTGAACCTCTGCGAGGTCTCGTGACCTTCCGGCGGGTCACGCCAGGCGGGTACCGTCGTGTTGAGCCGAGTGGCAGGCATTGGGTGCGGGTCAGTACAGGGACGTCGTGCCTTTGTAGCGGTACGCTACAGTGTCGAGATTCACTGGGTAAAGGGTGCCAGGTAGTGGGAATCAGCTATGTTTTTGTCTTGGGGGCCATGCGGTTTGATGGCCAGCGGGCTTAGCAATGGGTTACCGTTAAGATAAGTGGCAGTCGAAACCCCTAGGGTTTCCGCAATTATCGTGTATTCGGATTGTAAGCACGTCCAAGTTTATCCACAATCGTTGTGTTATCGATAAGTGAGCAGATTTAAGGGGTCGCTGCGTCATTGTTGTGCTGTGCGCCACGTTAAGGCGCGTCAAATGAGCATCGCCTGCCAGCTGCGATTTTGCTGTCCAGTCTTCACACCCGTGCAATGCGGCCTAGCCCGCTTACTGCTTGCCATTTATAGCGTCTTTTGAGTTTCATGGTATTTTGTATATGAAGTGCACACACACACCGGAGATAGCTTTGTATCTTTGTATACAACTTACGTCATGTTTACTCGTTCGAGCTTAACAAAACGCTGATTATCTCTGTTGGCCTTGTTTGGGCCTTTGTATGCCATTTTTCGTCATACTTGTGAATTTGCTAACAAAGTTCAGACTCCAGGCAGTTGTCAATTGCTGTATACATGTCACTGTTGTGATCTGGGTTTGCTGCTTTCCGTGATATCAACAATAGGGCTGTTATTAGCGTGTGCTCTGCATTGTCCAGTGCACGGCCGGGCGAGCCAGTCCCGATTATCGGGTCGTCTCCCGATTATCGGGTCACTCGTCCTGGCACGGGCACACCAGCCGCGAAGGGGAGGCAATGTTAAAATGTACCGCAGTGTAATACATGGTTGGCACAGCTGAAGTGTGCTCCTCGTACCGTATAGATGGTTACATTTTACATTACAATAGTTTGACCTTTGGTGGCGCATTCACACATTGCAGTTATTAAGGAATGAAGTCTGAAGAAAATATTCACCATACATCTTTGGTCTTCCAGTTCCATATAGTATTCCATTGCATGCCATTCAATGCGATTGCGACACAGTCATTCATCCACTAAGCTGCAATAAGGCTACCGGATGTCGACGCGCCCTAAAGCCCCAATAAACAAACAAAGGCTACCGGATGTTCGCTTGTCGGTGCTCGAGCCAATGTCTCGAGGAATAACGGACATCCCATCTGTTTAGCTTATGTTGCCATGGTAATGTTCACTGAACTCTGAAACACACAGTTCGTACTAGAAGTCCGATTTGGCTAGATGTAATCAGGCGACAGGCGTAACCATCACTTAACCAAATCCACCCCAATGTTATAATCTATTGTTTTCATCACTCACCCAGGTGAGTGGAGTCGGGCCTGTTTTTCCACTCCTCGCAGACGTACCGATTAGAGTTGCAGATTTCTGGTCCCAGCATCCCAGCGCTGGGACTAGAACTGTCGAAAGCACCTCCCGACCTCGCAAGCCCCGCTACCCACGGAACCAACTAACACCGCCTTACATACGGGCTTCGCTAATGGACAAAGCCAAACCGATGCCAACCGGCGCCTACTCAGCTGTGATCGCACACCAGCTCATTCCTTTCCTCCGTGACTAGCTCGCTGTCGAAATAAGTTCGTATTCCCCACGCACCTCAGCTACCCGTCACCATACGTCTCAAGCCCTCCGCCCCGCGCCCCGTGTCGATGCGCTGCGGCTCTTTACCTTCCCACCTAGTTTCCGTGACAACACTGAGCCATGATGTACGGGTCGTCCGCACGACCCATCGACCCGAGCTCCCGCCCGCCCCCCCCCCCGGCACCGCCACCGCCACCGCTCGGAACCAACAGGTGGGTATGATCCGGGCAGAGCACGCGATCCCCCGCTGACGGCAGCCGAGTGCTGGCAGACACCCGAGGCAAGCCAGCGGCAGAGCGAATTGAAATTTGATTCCCAAATAACCCGGGCAATTACCCCACTTTGATTCATAGAGCATGTGGGTGAAGTAATGGCCATTGAACAGCTTGATGTGAAGAATTATAGTTGATTCGTTTGATGATGATGATAATGGCTCACATTGCTTATACATCCCAGTTTATGTTTCACTGTCATCACATTTTATAAAGAGATCCGCTTTGTGTTACGGTTCACGCGTTGTGATACTCTGGGAGCCGCTGCTTTAGCCTGATAACAGCACACGTCTACTCATGTTCCTGTCCCTAGATGGCACTAGTAGCAAACGCCTGAATTTATGCTGTACCGCATAGCTCGGAGCCGAGAACTGAGGTCTGCGCAACGGGTAACGGCAGCGGGCAGGAACTTGTGTAACATGTTAACTTGGGGAGGGGGCACCCCCAGTCACAGATCCACCCCCCGTCGAGCTTAAATCGCCACTGGGGTGGGGGGGGCAGCGCGACCGGCGCCAGCAGTCCACAATGTATGCCTGACGCTTTTGTTGTCTACAGGGTGTTTTATAAAGAATGGCAATGGACTACTATCGACTTCTGACCGCGCGAACGCTCCTTTTTCGAGATATTTTCTTAACCAACCGTCTAATAAGGATGCGATTTTCACAGTTTAAGTTTGAGTTTATGGCCTATTTTTTGTCAATATTGTCTCTTAATAAAAAGTTTAAATTTTCACCACTTCTCATTGACTTGCAATGTTAAAAATCGGGCCCAAGAAACCGCTTCTACTCGGAGGCTATCGTGGCGGCACAGATAAGTCCCGCCTCCTGAAGGGAAGAGCCTGTTTGATGCCGCCTGACCTCCGACCGGTCAGCCGGGCCTTGGCAACGCTTCGGTTGATCAGCTCCGCAGAAATGGCGTATGTTTACCGCAACTGCGGGAACGGCTGCAGCCTGCAGGAGAGCATTTGTGATGCGATTGCTCCATGTGTTTAACCTCGAGGATCAGCGGGAGCGTCTTCGAGTCAGCTTGAGGAGGTGTGTAAAATGAACCGATCTTCCTTCAAAGTTTGATCTCAGCAGGATTGGCATTGGGATGAATTAATACTGAGTCATTACTCGGTATTTTTCCGCACTAACAGCTCAATCTTGTTATGTTGTGTGTTGTCCGGTCATACAATCGCTAAATGGGGTAGGCAATGCTGGGTGGAAAACTACAATACGGAATGGAAGGCAGAAGTGGGCGGTAGAAAACCTGTTTGATTTGGTCAGCTGGCAGAGCGCCAGACGAAATGTAACGCTATGCNGAGCCGTACATTTAAGCAGTCACATTTTCAGTCTCGTCCGTCAAACGGTTTTTGAGTTATAGCCTCAGGCATTATTCGATCCTGCTCAAACCTTTAATTTTCAGCGAGCGACATCTCCCATCTAAATTATGGGAGTCGTATAAACTTATATATCATAAGAATCATCATAAACCATAGATTCATTTTATGTAACATTTTTTATTTTAAAAAAAATCATGTGGCCACTAAAAATTATGGTGTGTCCTTGTCAGCATTGACTTAAATGTATAAACCTTCGATAGTCAAAAATATTGAAGATATACTTTTTCTATAAATACTTCATTGATGCTTTTAAATTGGGGAAAATAATGGTCGCCAGTACGTATTTGATAATAACTTTGCACGTAAGTGTGTTAGAGAGCTTAACTGTACAGCATCATACTTGCCTCGTCGAGCTGCATTTGATGATGCATAACATGACCCCTGCAGGTCGCTCCTTGACTTCAAGGTCACGTGAATTGAGTTCGCCCGGTGCAGCCAATGTCATATCGACCAAAAACATATCACGCTGTTTCTCATAGTTCGATGAAAATATGTATTTGGAGTTATCTGGGTCGAAGATTCACGCTGTTAACTTTTCTGCCCCGTCTGTTGAATGGTTTTTGAGTTATAGCCTTACGTTCTTTTCGCAGTGTTGCCGCATACCTCGTTTTCAGGTGCAAATATCCATCTAAATAATATGAGTCATATAATCTTATATATCATAACAATCATCATTAATTAAAGATTAATGTGATATCTTTTTTTCATTCAAAATTTGTGAAATGGTAAAACGTGATTTAAAGTGAAATCATGTTTTTGTGACCTTCAGGTCAAGGAGCAGCCTGCCAGGGGTCATGTGATCCATCATTTAACCCGCGCGGCGTAGGGGTCTCTCGCCGAACGCGCGGCGTAGGCGAAATAATTACCCCCCCCTTCTTATCTTCCGAACCAATAACCGCAGCGGACGCCAGCAAGCGGCCGATCGAAAGCTCTCAATGAAACGAATCGAATGCATACCCGAAATTTTTCAGTTAGGTCAAAAATGTAAGGTCACGGTCAGGTTCACATGGAAAGTTCGAGTTAATTTGAGTGAATGGTTTACATCTACTTTCAATTAAATATCTTTGAATTAAGACTGTCAATGCCACATAAAGCTCTCATAAGTGTCGATACAATCTATGCATTAAGTAAAAGTGAAATTGCCATGCAAATTCGTCAAGTCAAAGGTCACGCGTTCACAGAACGTCACTGTCACGAAGAGGTCAAATATAGCCTTGTGACACATGTTTAAGCGGTCATTTTCGATCGTAAGAATCGGAGTAAACAGTCATTTACACTTGTACCCCGTCAAATAGGTCAAAGATCAGGTCATCTAAGTCAATCAACTGAAAACTGACTAATAGACATAAAACAATGCATGTTTCTAGGTAGTTTTGTCTCATAAACACAAAAATTTACATTTACTTAGGATCTGTACTCAGTCGAAAAATCAAAAAAAGAAGTTATTGTGAAAAATGATGTCGATACCTATTCTATGCTTGCATCGAGGAGCAATCAGTCACTTTGAAAAAACGAAAGCATATTACGTCTGAAATTCGGTCTGGTATTTCACTTACACATTGGTTCTCATATATAACTTATACCGTTTTAGATATCTTTGAATTTTCAATTTTGGGGAAACATCTGAAAAAGCAAAAATTCTATTATTATTGGGCGGTTTTCAAAACCAAACAAATTTTGGAAATCCGAATGCCAATCTTTGTAGAGAATTAAATTTCTTTCTAATACAGCTTTGCGTTGGCGATTGTCTTTATAAAGCTATGTTTTCTACGTTACTGCCATCAAAACATTATCGTTATTCAACCAAAAATGGCATGACATGACGTCATCAAAACGTCATTATCTCCCAAAGTTCTCAATTTTTTCTGATGAATTTTTATAGGTAGACGTCAAATTGGTGCTGAATAAGGTACTGAAACTTTGACGTCGTTATCTGTAACCGTTTTCAAGTTATTGCGGAAATACGTGAGGGGGGATAATATTTACCCCCCCCCCACGCCGCGCGGGTTAATACAGCTCGACGAGATAAATATAATGCTGTTAAGTTACACTCTAGCACTTAAACGTGCAAAATTATTATCAAATACGCGCTGGTGATCATTATTTTCCCAATTAAAAAATACAAATAAAATATTTAGAGAAAAAGTCTTCCTTCATTATTTTTGCTATCGGAGGCTAATATATATTGAAGTCAATGCTGACAATACACAATATAATTTTTAGTGGCCACATTATAAGAAACTGATTCTACTTAGGATCTTAGTGTTAAAAAATAGCACAAAAATATATGATATATAGGTTTAAATGACTCATTGAATTGATATGTGAGATATCGTCCGCTGAAACTTGGTTTTAGCGAAATCGAATGATCCCTGAGGCTATAACTTGAAAACAGTTTAACGGATAGAGCTGAAAATTTAACAGCGTGAATCTACGGCCCAGATAACCACCAAACCGCAGTTTAATCAAAATCTGAGAAGTAGGGTGCTATAGCTTCGTCGATCTGTCATGGAATGCCTTAAGTGTTGGAAAATGTTTGCAGCTTGTTCATTACACAGCAAATTCAAATGATCATTCTCTGTTGTTGATTTGTGAATAGAAGCGCAATATAATTGTTTGGTCTTTCTTTTGATTACAAGGATATTTGATCAGCACAAATGACCATTTAGAACATGTTTTAAAACCTGTATACTGCTTGTTTTTTATGTTATTAGCATGGTGGTATACCTTTTTTGTCGCTGTTGGATCATATGCGTGGGGTATAAGGAAAATAAAAGACGTCGGGTACTAATAAAGTGTTTACGATTTTGTTGGCAGCATACAAGCTCGTCATTGGAGACATACTGGAGATGACCCCGGCTGCGTACGAGTCCTCATCCAACGGACACCAGTTCAACCGTCAACCTCATTCAAACCTGCATCTGCTCGCAATAGCTGGGACAGCTTATCATTGGAGCTATAGACGGCGACACATCCATGCCAGGTTCGCCGCAAAGGAGTATCTGACGGTGAAGAGCATTCACTGTGGACTGCAGAGAGCTCCAAAAATCGTGCAGACTGTCACCCTCGGTTTCCACCATTTGCGGCTGCGTGCTCGCACCAGATGGGATTCCGCTACAGGACGTCCGCAGCGGAAGATGTACGTGAGGAAGGAGTCGTGGAAATCGTCTGTCGTCGCATCCGTGCACTCCGAGCCCTCAGACGGTACCGCGAGGACGGTCGGAAGGTCGTGTATTTGGACGAGACGTGGTTTACTTCCAGGATGAACCACGGCCGAGAGTGGGTAGACAATGCCCGATCCGCCACCAGCTCCACCTACAGTCGCCAAGTCCCTCCGGGAGACGGGGAAAGATTCATCGTCGTCGCCGCGGGCACTGAGAGTGGATTCGTCCAGGACGCGTACCTTGAGGCTTTGTCGCCAAGAACAGAGGCGGAGACTACCACGGCGAGATGTAAGCAAGGGACCTATTTATCCGCTGGCTGACCACGCAGCTCCTGCCGTCGTTGGACGAGCTCTCTGTACTGGTCCTGGATAATACACCGTACCACAGCATGCTGACAGAGGAGAGTCGCTGCCCAACCTCGGCAACCAGGAAAGCCGACATCGCCAACTGGCTCACCCAGCGAGGCGTAGTTTTCCTACCTGGCGCCACTCGACCCGAGCTGCTCGCTATCAGCCGGAACCACCGACCTGAGCCTCAGTACGTGGTGGATGAAGCCTCAATCCAGAAGTCGGTGACGAAGTGTTCGCTGCCGCCCGGCCATCCTGGGCTTAAACGCCATCGAGCAAGTAATGGGGGTTTTAATGACCACGTGCGGTCCTCACTGCAGCGCTTACCACCGCGCTGACCTGCAGGCTCGCCTCGACGAGGCCAAGGAGCGCGCGACTGGAGAAGTCTGGGCTGCTGCCGCCCGCCGAGCCAGGACCTTCGAAAACGACTACTGGGTCAACGACAACATCCACGAAGCCATCCATCCCGTCGTGGTCGACATCGACGACGAAAGCGACGAGGATGAAGACGACTTCATCTTTAGCCGTCCGATGGACCCCGCCTCCAAGCGGTGGACGGCGGAGGGGCTCTGCCCCAACCGCGGGCGTGGCGAGCGTTCGCGGTCACCAAACGGGGTCCAACTGCCTCCCCGATGGCGGTCGCCGCGGGCCGACGCCCGTGGTGCCCCTGTCCGGTGGCTGCGTCTACAACATCATCTACACGTACAACATCTATCATCATCATCTACACATCATCACATCAACAACACCTCATCTCTGCGGGACCTGGGCGCGCGGTATGGCACCTGCGCTGCCCGGCCCGCGTAGATAAATGAACCCGGAGCCCCCCGCCGTAAGCGCCGACGGCGGAGGGTACTCGAGAACGTGGTGCTCGGGGCCCCAGGGGCGGACACAGCCGCAGAGCGAAGAACCGCCGCTACA
>VOPJ01006264.1:0-14198 GCA_014673585.1 Semibalanus balanoides
AATGGGGAGGTCAGGAAATGACTTGACCTTAGGCCACTGATGCAAAAATCCGAGAAACACCGATTGTAGGTACTTATGACCTTATGAAATCCTGCAAGTTTCAAATCTCTCGGACAAAGACCGTGGCTTTGGTACGATCACGGTCATTTTGTAAGGCAAGGTCATTTGACGTGACCTGGTCATCTGACCTGTGATGGCCTGAGATCAAAACTTCGGACAAAGTGTGGGTAATTGATGGTCGAACAGCTAGCTGTACACAATTTGGTGGCGCCCGCCGTTTTCCCGCTATTCCGAAAAAACACGCATGGGGGTCAAACTGAGCTCAAGGCGAGGTCAAGGCATTTGTATGTGCTTGAGGTGCGTAACGTGTTTAAAGGGAAATAATTACCTTTTTCAAACAATTTCTTAGGCTACCATTATGGCACTACAATTATGTTATTTAAATTTAGGAATTTAGGAATTAAGTAAAACAAAACAAAAATAAACAATTTCTTGACTACTATTATTGTTCTCAAGTTGTTACAATTTATAAATTTAATAAAATTATTCGCTGATTCAAAGTTGTTAGGTTTGGAAAAATAAAAAGCATGTACCTTGTGTTATTCATGAAGGTCACTGCCAACGTTGTCCTTTTCTACTTCTACCGTGTGAACAAGTCATAGGGCCAGAAATGAAGTAAAAGTGCCAAGAAGCGTGACAACGTCCCTGATTGGTCAATGAAACAAATCGCCGTCACTAAATAGTTCGTCGTTCATGTGCAATGTGCATAGGTTAGCTTCTTTTTTTTGGGGGGGAGGGAATCATGATAATATACAGCACAGTGTTATCTACACTCACAGTCAGAGTACACCATCCAAAACTTTAAAAGTTGAAAATATATGAAGAAATTTTCACAGCAAGTACTAACTAGGTCGCCGTTATGTGCATAAGTTAACTGCTAATTTGATTACCTTTGTTATTCGACGGCTGTTAACTCTAGAGGATCGACCGACAAATAATCGAAACAAACAGAACGCAATTTTTTTCTTCTTCACTACATTGCATAATAAAACAGTTAGGGAAAAGGTCGCAGTTTGATGAGGACCGAAACTAGGTACTTGCCAAGTACCGGTCGTTAAAAGTGTGGACCGCTTATCAACTGAAACATATATAGAGACTTTGGGTAGGAAATTTATGCAAAATTTGAATGAATTTATCGATATATTTCGTTACGTTCTGTCCGACTCTCAAGTCATTAACTCATTTTTGTGTGGGAAAAAGATCAAGCCTCGCCCTGACGAGTCTTTGACTTCCTTCTGAGGACCCCCCCTCAGACGCTCCTTGACCCCTCGCGCCAATATTGCGGCAACAGGTGTCGAGTATCCAATTACCCACATTTGTGTTGTGAAGTTTTACCTGGGTCGGGGTCAATCTCAGGCTAGGCCAGTCACGTCAAGTGACATTACCGTTCCAAATATATTGTTTATGCATCAAGTCACATGTTGACCAAATACGAATGAAACCAAAGAATGTTAATGCAGGACATATTGCTCTACAATTCCATGGGCGTTGGTTTCCTGTGTGTGTGTGTGTGTGTGTAGTGTGTGTGTTAATTTTCTTATTTTATTGGGAGAGGGGAAATTCGTGTCATAATTTCACAAACCACACACTGTTTGTGGGGGTAGAAGACCATCAGCCGTCACGCGAGAAAGTTGTTTGACCAGAAACGGCCGGGGGGGCGGAGGTAGGAAGCGGTCGTCAGGCCGTCTGCATAGGGTCAAAAACCACCTTTGTCCCGGCAATGTATCCACCCAAACTGGGTGTGCATCCTTTATGCAAATATGCTGACCAGTTTTTGCCACCCCTCCTTTAAAGCTTGTCCCCGCCGGCCTTCAAATCAGTGGACCCTACTAAAGGAAGTCAAAAATCAAAGTCGTCGTAAACAGATCTCAGGATTCAGCGTGGCTTCATTTGAAATGCGCCTTGCGGTAAGATCACACATTTTATCGTTCGAAATGCTCTAGATATAGTAGATTATCTTTTGAGCGTACAAAAACCTCTACAAAAGCACGTTTAGGGTACATCACTAAAAAGCTTGGTTTTGGTAGAGGTTTATGACTCATAAAACAATAACTATTAAAGATAGAGCGTTTTGCTTTTCACGAGTGCATTGTACTTAACAAGAGCTTTCAAATTAGCGGTCTTTACGACGATTTTGATTTTTGATCTTTAACATAGGGGTCACTGACTTTTGAAGGCCGGGCCCCCGGGGGGGGGACCAAACTTCAAAGGAGGGAGACAAAACTTGGTCAGCATATTATTTGTGTAAAGGAGGAGCCCGTTTTGGGTGGACAGCTTGCACGGACAAAAAGTGTGTTTTTTTGGGACACCCTAGTCTGCAACTGTACGCAGGGGCGTCGCCGATAATTTGTTAGTGAGGAGTCGGCTGAAATGATTAAAAATATGTATCCCCATTTTCTGCGTGTATTTAAACCCTTTCAGCATTTTTAATATGGATTTTCCTGCTATAGTATAAGTACATACATACATGTTATTCAGCGCCGCAAAGCGGCGCGAAATTTTTACGGGTTTGCCTGATAAACCCCAGAAATATAGGCGGTATAGAGGATAGGTTGCAGGCCTTGTAGAGGATAAGAAGCTAAGAAGCTGTTATTAATTCAGTTCAGGCTACCGTTACTAGAAAATGCACTTATCGCGCTTAGTCACGCTCGTCATGATATACCCGGTCAAGCACTGAAGGCCATAGAAGAATCACTTGCACTGTCCATCGTAAGATACTGTTTGTCTGTTTATGGATCGTATGGAACTAACCAAGTGCGGAGAATCCAGTAACTTGTGAATTTTTGTACCCGAGTAGTAACCGGTGGGCGACGCAATGATCATGTATCGGACGTGATAGTACTGTTGGGATGGCTAACGGCTCAGCAACTCATATATTTTCACACGATGTGTGCTGTGCAGCGTGTTATCTCATATGGGGAGCCTGCATGTCTGAGTCACACAATCGGTCCGCGTGCCATCGATGCTCAGTGTTCACGAGCACGATACGCGTCATTCTAGAAACTGGACATTACCACGCATACATACCGAGTCCGGCCGACGTAGATTGTGCTACCGTGGTGTTTCTCTGCTGAACACGCGACGGCTGGATCCTGCCGGCTCTTGCTTTCGTGCCACTTTAAAGGCTGCCATAAGAGCTGATGGTACTATACTTGACATTACGACGGGATGAGAAATCCACAATGTGTGCCCGTACATCATCAAGTCTTATCCCGCGCCGGCAGGTGCTCGGCGCCACCTTCCTCGGCCCAGGGGGGGGGGGTTCGACGCCCCTTCTAACTCGGCTCCTATGGGACCTAGACATAAACCAAATACACCATTCGAGAGCTCGTCAAAAGCAATTTTGAAATTATTTTAGTGGCAATTTTTATCAGGTCAATATTAGGGTCACCAGAGGTCATCAAAGGTCAGATTTTCCAGATTTAGGACTTAGCTCTAGATACCCCCAATTATCTCAGAAACTATGATAGATAGGAGCAAACAAGTAAAGAAGCATTAGAAAGCTATTTCAAATTTCAATCGCATGTAGGTCCTCAAATTTCATCTCAGGTCAATAGTTTGTGCTCCAGAGGTCAGCGAAGGTCAAAAGGTATATTTTTTGCCAAAAATGTTGTCACAAATAACTGTTTACTTAAGTGAGATAGGGAAATGATTGTGACACCATCGTAATTGTCTCGTCAAGGCGCTTCAAATCATGTATATGGTTACCAGGTTAGGTCAACCTAGAAATGTGACCTCAGGTCAAGGTCAAGTGGTGACTCAATAAGGTCATGTTGCACATTGGGAGACGCGTTTTGATGAGATAAACATACTGGTGCTGTTTTCAATTACCTATCTTAATTGTATCGAGAGTTATTGACAAAAAGGTGTTGGTGACCTCGGATGACCTCGGATGACCCTGTAGGATACAGAACAAAGACTGTCACCTCGGTCTTACAAGAATGGCCTATAATAACATGATAAACAGAATGGGATGATATATGCGACCTAGGAAGGAAAGCATTGAATATTTCCCGCATTGACTTATAATAGGAGATTCAAGAAACTGACCTGACCTTAAGGTCACCGAGATATGAAAAATCCGAGATAGAAACTATAGGTAGTGATTGCTCTCAATGAAACCCTGAAGGTAACGAAACGATCAACGAAAAACTCTGGCTTTGGTAGGGCCGCAAACTTTTTTGGAGGTGGGGTCACATGACCCGGCCTGGTGACCTGACCTGACAAGACTTGAAGTCATAAAAATAGAGAAGGCTTGGCAAAGGATGAATTAACAGGTATTGCAAATTTGGCGCGGCCGCCGTTTTCCCGATATCCCGGGAAAACCTGAGGGGGGGGGGCGTCTAAACGCCCCCCGGCCCGGCATGGGTTGTTGTCTTATAGTGTTTGTGTACGTGCTTTTTATTGAGTGTATTTTAGCATGCCTGTTTAAGTGTTTTGCTCATCAACCTCAGTGTAGTCCCTACTGTTTTACAACTATGACGTGAAAAAGTGAAAAGCTTCGTGTATTTACGTGGAACTTTTTCGAATAAACTGATGGCTGATGATGATGACTGGTAAACCTTGACCTTTACTTACAATTTCACTTTTACTTGATGTGGGAGATGCATCATACCTTTGAGAGCGCTTTGTGCGATAACAGTCTCAATTTAAGGCTTTGGATGGAAAGTATGGCCCAAAAACTAAAATATCTCAACTGTGACCTTTGACCTGACAGTGACCCGATATGTGACGGTGTGACCTTATTTTGAGAATTTCGGGCATGCATCAGGTTCTTCCTATTGATAGCCTTCGACCACTGCCTTGCGCGTCTCGCTGTGGTTATTGGTTCGGAAGATACGAGGGGGTAAAATTTACCCCCCCCCCCACCTCCAAGCACCGCGCGTTTGGCTGAAGCCCCCAGCGCCGCACAGGTTTTACATGCCAATCTCAATAAATATTAAGTGATCTGGAACATATTGCTGACTACATAGCAGGAGTGTATAGCTTCTCCAGAAAAGTTGGGGGGATGAGCTGGGAAAAATTGCTTAAAAGTACCATCAAAATACACAAAAGAAATATTTATCACCAGATTTCACCCACTTTCTCGTCCAAGCTGGGTGAATGAAGCCAAGTTGGGGAGGGGGGGGGGCTGAAGCCCCTTCAACTGAATAGGAAACTACACCCTTGCTACATATAATACAAATGTCATTCCACGATTTTTGACATACGATATACATGCGGCAGAAACTCTGTCACACAGGTACGTAGCCAGGATTATTATCCGGGAGAGGGGGGGGCGCACGTCAGTGGCGGATTAAATTTCGCTCTGTTTCGTCAAAGGCAAAATACCCTTTGTGACCAAAGCGGGGGGATGGGGTCCGGCAGCCGCGAAGACGTCGTTGAGTATGAGGAGGGGCAGAATGGGGCACACGGGTGGGGGCAACGGGGCTGGCAGCCCCTCCCCCTCAATGGAAATTGGCGCTCCTGCGCCAAAGGCGCAAGGGCACCAATTTGCGCCGAAATCGCAATCTGGGCAGGAGCCCCCAAACCCATGCAGGGCGACCCCAAACCCATGGAGGGCGCCGCCAAACTCATGGAGGGCGCCCCAAAACCCATGGTGGACGCCCCCAAACCCATGCAAGACCCCCCCAAAACCCATGGAGATTGGAGGGCGCCCATGGAGAGCGCCCCAAAACCATGGAGGGTGCGCCAATTCCGGGAATTCTGATGCAAAAAAAGCATTTTAAACTTCAGCACTTTGAAAGGGCGCCTTCAAAACTCGGAAGCGCGCCCTCGAACGCTATTAACATGCTCACCAAATCTGAGGAGTGCGCCCCAAAACCATGAGGGCAGGCACGTAGTACCAGGATTTCGTCCCAAGGGGGCCAACTAAATGGGCCTCTTTCTGAACTCGGACGTTCCACCCAAGCCACTTCGCGGCGTCACATCAGTGGCCACGTCATACAACGAAAGCCATCGCTATCCGTCTTTCCGGTTCGTGTAACGGAACATTGAATTAAAAGCATGTTAACTTCTTATTCCTATGAGGCCCACCGCCCATTTCTGGGTTTTATAAGCCAAAACGAAAAAAACGCTGCCGCTCACGGCGCTAAATAAAGTAGGGAGACCGGGGTGCATCACTTTTTTACTTTAATTCTGTAGCAGCCAAACTATGCAAACAGCCTAGAATGGAACGCACACTAAAGTCGTCTAGTCCCTGCACAAAAAAGATGCATTGTACGTTAGTGTAAGTAAAAAAATCGGCCACCAGAGCGTGTTCAGAAAGCCTCTACAGGTGATGCAATTAGCCCCGTCCCGGGGCAGGTTGATTTTATCCCTGGGGTAAATTGCAACGTGTAAAAAGTCACAGAAACAAATGACTGCATAACTTAACTTAAAATTCGCTCTAAAACTCTGTAGTTGAATGTCTTGAATCAAACATAACTTCACAACCTCAAAACCTCAACTGGTTAACGGTGCATTCCGTTTTCACAAACCCACTGAGTACTCCGATTTGGTCAAGTGCAAAGTCACAGAGCAAACGTGCGCCCGACGAAGATGATTCATCATGCCGTCGCCACGTTGTGGAAAAGGTGAACGCTAAAATGACGGCGAGGACGACTACAGCAACGTGCTAAAATAATTCGGATGTTACAAAACCGAAAACAAATAAGCTGTATGATGGTAAAACCCCATTCAGCTTACACACAGCCTTACCAGTATAGCTCTATTAAGTTCGCCAAAACGGTGCCCCCCCCCGCCCCAAGGGCTCCGCCACGGTGAAGTTGGGGGGGGCGTGGGGATCATGAGGTCAACGGTATATAGGGCTGAGCAGGGCGCTGCACCCTCAGAAAGGAAGGATAAGCCAGTCATGGTGTCAACCCCCAAAAAACTGCCCCGAATATGAAAAAACTCTAATAGATTGGGCCACTTTATTTTTGCGAGCCCCATTTTGCAACTGTGATGAGCTGATTACCAATGACCCTCAAGACCCTCAGAGAGGGCCCCTTGAACCAAGGACATAGCCAGGATTCGTCCGGGTGGCGTCTCACAAGGGCCCCTTTCCGAGCACTCCCACCCCCTCGGATCTCCGCAACTACCGGAATGAAATCAAACGGAATTCGATAGCCCTGGAAATGGGTCGAAGAAACCTAATATTTTGACTTCGGGGTCAACCCGATGAACGTCACATGTCACGTCAAGACAAAATGTTTATCGTGTCGTACCTGTCCGAGATGAATTCGTGGCGATATTAAACAGTTGGTAAATCTGTATTTTTCGAAAAGGCTTGAAACTTCTTAAGTACATTCTAAGCTTTTAATACTAAAGTCAGGTCAGGTCATCACGAGGTCACGTGATCAAACGCCCCAGATTACGGTTATAGGCGTTGTAACACTGTTAATGTTTCGTCTAGAATGCGTAAAATGACTCTGTAACATCGTTCTTCATATAATACAAGTAAGCAAAAACAAAATTATTTTGCTGCACAGGTAAAGTGTAGAAGGTCGATTTGTACTGAAAGGTGTTAAGTCCAGTCATTTTGACCCATATCGATCTTCAAACTGGTCATAAAATTCACCTGACCACGTCTTATCAATTTTATTCCAATTTTTGATATATTTTATTTTTTGAGAGTTTGCTAAAAACTGCATTTCGAATTTCAAGCATTTCGATTCTCAATTTGAATTTCAATAAAACTCGAAAATCTGCATAACTGCAGTTAATAGCCGAGTCTATATACCTTCATTTGATATATAATCCCAAATTAATTTACAGTCAAAATGTTTTAACAGCGTTTCTGCAAACCTTATTTTTCAACTACAGCCGCAGAACATGACTCACTCTAAAACAGTCATTCTGGTTGTTCCTAAGATAACCCTAATCGTTTTCTTTCGGCCAACAATGGGTCAAAATTGAATGAAGAAAGACTCAATGTTTTTAACCAATACAAATCAAAAACACAGACCAGGTAATTTTTTTGGTATTCCTTCCTCATTCTAACAATTTTCGGGCGCGCACACGGGACGAGGCACGACTCACAGCTCACGTCGATCACAGAAACCAGGCGACTGCCGGTCCAGTGTTCTATTGCCCTGGCCGGTCCCTGCCCGGGACAACGGCAGCGCCGCGCCGGTGCGAAACGTGCTCGAAGCTGATTGGTGCGTCAATTGGCCACGTGACCTGTGGCGTCACAAAACGCATTAGTCAAACTTTAATTCGTTAATACTGGGATGTTAAGCGGCACAGCCTAACATACAGTACCGGGTTGTTATGCGGTACAGCCTAACACACAGTACTGGGATGTTATGCGGCACAGCCTAGCACACAGTACTGGAATGTTATGCGGCACAGCCTAACACACAGTACTGGAATGTTATGCGGCACAGCCTACAACAGTAACCAGATGTTTATACGGCCAACAGCCTAACACACAGTGTAAATATGTAGGCTTACAGCCTACCTCAAAACACAAACCACAGCCGAACCAGTTGCGTCACTGCTTTCATGTGAAAAACGTGAAAAGAACAATCGTCGAATACATTCATTATTGCAAAGTGGCTTCTTATACGAACACAAATTTCCCGGTCGCAGAAGTCAAAGTGGAGAATTAGGGTGTTTTTCGGGGTGCCGACACTCACTTGAGTCAAAGTGCGCCCCTCACTGCCAAAAATCACCCTCTCAGATCAAAAGCCGCCTGACCGTACCTAACCCGTCTTGACCCCGTCGTTTTAGATCAGGACCGGCAGCGCCTGGTTTCTGTCGTCGAGTGAGCATGTGAGCTCCGGCCTCGCCCGTGTGCGCCGCCCGAGAAGTTTTCAAGAAGAAGGAAATACAAAAAAGACGCCAATAACTTTTGATCAATTTCATCAATATATTTAATAATATGAGGCTATGGTTTGTATTTTTTCTATTAAAAAAGACGTTAAAGTTTAATGACGATGTTGCATTTGGTTAAGGAGATATTGCCACATAACGAGAGGGGGCAAAACAAAACCTCAGTAATTCGTGGGATTGCGCCATGAAGCGGCGCGAAGTTTTAAATCTCGTGCCCTGGATATGCACTTTTCCTCTATGACCTGTATTAGTATTTTTCGTTTAACCCGCGCCCTACTGGGCCTCGGGATTTTACGACCCTTTCCAGGGGGAATGGGATCGGGACAGAGGATGTCCCTTTAAATCGGCTTCTATGGAACGTGGACCAAAACCAAAACCAATGTTCGAAACACCGTCAAAAATCGTTAAAAAACTACCCTTTTTTTCGCTCAGGTCAAAGTTGAGGTCATCAAAGAGGTCATCAAAGATACAAAATTTTGCCAGTTTAAGGACTTCGCTCAGAAACCCCCATCGATCCTCAGGAACTAAGGGCGGATCCAGGGGGGGCCAAAGGGGCATGCCCCCCCCCCAAAAGGTTCCTGAGACAAAATGGCTTTTTGCAACAGTCAAAATTACAGCCATCCACAGTGAAACTTGAAAATTTCGCGGCCGCTTCGCGGCATGACACAAAATTACGCAATGCTTAATGATAGAAATTTTGGAAAATTGGGAAATGAATTAACTAAGCGTCTGCAGTGCCCTAAACCCCAATAAAGAAACAAAAAGGCGTCTGGCAGTTCTTGGCGGTTCCTATTTGCTAGCCCCAGGTCCCACTTCCCCCCATAAAATACTGAACTTTCAAGTGGGCTAAATGTTAAGCTTAGGCTGCCCGATTTCCGAAAAGTGACGCGAACGCAGAGCCGCGGACATCGGCACCAGGGAAGCGCTGCTTCTGCGGTGTTCCAGGTTAGCTGGACCAAAATGCTAATAGTGAACCAGGCCATGACCATCTCCCCAAGCCATTTCGTCCCAGGGCTCCTCCAGATCTGCAGGGTAGGGGGACCATTTCATGTCGGGAAACGCCGTTCTGCCAACTCGTGTTTTCAAACCATTTACACTGTTGGTTTTGATACCATTGTTATGTTGCAGTTCGGTGCATATGCTATACAGTTATTATTACCACTATCCTAAGTTATCAAGCACTTACTGGCACCGGCATTCGCTGATTTGATATTCAGAGGAATTTATTTTATCAGAAATTTTATCAGAGGTGAACCACTACACTAATTTCAATATTTTGGATCATACCGAGATGTGCAACCAGGCATAGGGGTTATCTGAGTCTGGTTCCAAAGTTAAATTTTCTTTCCACGACCTAAAATCAAAACTTTTACGCCGCTTCGGCGGCCGTCACATCGGTCGCCATCGTCATAACGAAGCCATCGTCATCGTTTTTGGTCATGTAACAGTGAATTGAATGAATAAGCCACCGTTTTAGCTTTTTTATTCTCTTCAATGCGAAACCGCCTATTGTTCTGGGTTTTATCAGGCAAAACCCGTAAAAATTTTTCGGCGCTTCGCGGCGCTTAATAACAAATACCCATTGTCCTTTTCAATATCCAAAGAAGTCGAAAAAAACCTATAAAAATATAAAATATAAAAATATAAGAAATCGGTGTGGTTGCCAATAATAAAGTGGACCAAATCCGGGAAGAAATTCGAAATCGGGGGTAGGTAAGGTCCGCTAAAAACGGTTTGCCCCCCCAAAACGGCCGGCTGGATCCGCCCTTGTCAGGAACTATGGAGCTATGGAACTATGGAACTATGGAACAATAGGAGCAAATGGAAAAAAGCAACTAAAGGCTATTACAATTTGTAATCAATTTTATCGCCTCAAATTTTAGCTCAGTTATATAGTTAAAGTTTTAGAGGTAATATATTTTTTTTTGCAAAGCAATGTGTTTCGCCAATAACTTTTTACCTAATTAAGAAAACACAATACTGTTTTAACGCCAACCGTGTTTGTCCTTCGTCAGACGTCAAGTCGCCGTTGAACACATTTCATATTGAACATTCTTGGGTCACTTTAAAAAAATTGACCTCTAGTCAAGGTCAAGTGTGACTCATGTAGGTCAGGGCTGCATAAGGAGACGAGTCTAGACATACAAACACGTCGGTGAAAGTTTCATTCTAATCTTCATTATTGTCGAGCAGTTATGACGACAAAAAAAAGGTGTTGGTGACCTCGGATGGCCTTCGGATGCCGGGCCTCGGTATTGGGTCACTAAACAAACCTGCGTTGGATAATCAAGGATATCCTATTAATAAAAAAACAGAAAAAAAACAGAAGGTGAAGTGGTAAGTGGGTATCCTTGAAATAAGGAAGCATTGAAATATTTCTCCGTTACTTTATAATGGAGAGGTCACGAAATTGAACCCGACCTTCAGTCACCGATATCCAAATTCCGAAATCAATATTTTGTAGGAATAGCCCAGCTAAGAATTTTGGACGTTGTCGCCTACGTTGTGACAAGGTTGCAAACACAGCCTACGCCACGTTTGTGATAATGTAATTTTGTAGACTCCAGTGAACGTTTTCAAACGTACCTTGTTTGACGCTCACAAACGTTTAAAACAACGTTGCTACAACGTTGCTTTTGACAAGCATAGCTAACGCTGATTACGTGTTGATTCATCAATCTTAGCTAAAGATGGTGAATATGCTCTATTTATATAATTGTACCACATTGCGAGCTGTTCCTCCAAAGTTACTAGAACAAAGTTGTTACATCGTAACGATACAACGTTGCTGTAACGCCTAACAGCGACGTTTATGGAACTTTTTATTTACAGTATTCACGATGTTTTCGCAACGTTGTTAAAACATCAAATTCCAACTTCATTTTTCACAACGTTGTTACAACGGTGTCTGTTACCTGGGTCCTGGGAGATGGCTTCATGCAATCCTTACAGTTTGATATCGCTCCCTCAGAAATTGTGGTTATGGCACGACTGCAAAATAATTGGATGTGGGGTCACTTGAACTGACCTTGTGACCTGACCTGATTCTACACAAAACTAATATTTAAACACATTGTGTTAAAAAGATCAATGATAAGTAAAACTAAATTTGACGACGGCGCCGTTTTTTCGTAATCGATAAAACCGCAGGAGTTCAAACACCCCGTGGGGCGCGGGGTAAGACTGCGGTAAAAAGTGATAAAGCTAACTACCTACTTTGCATAATGATGTAGGAAAGTATCAACTTATAAACAAAACATAACATGGTAATACGCTGCGAAATGGTGCAGATTTTTGTATTGTGTTTTAACCCGCATACAATGTAATTTGAGTTGCATTATTGCTCCGCGGAGCGGCGCAAAATTTTGATTCCATTCCCTGAACAACTGTATTCTAACTGATGTGAGGTGCTAGGAACGGTAGTTTGTACTGTTGAAGGTGCTAGGAACGGTAGTTTGTTACTTGTTTGAGGTGCTTGCAAATTGAGGTTACTGTCATGTGCTCAAAGTTGGGGGGGGGGGGGACAAAAGACACTCTGTCCCCCCAACTTTGAAGTTGAAGGGGACATGTCCCCCCCGTCCCCCAGCTGGCGGAGCCCATACACCTCCCAGACGGCCGGCTGGATCCGCCCTTGTCCTACGCCCCTGCTCTTCTCCCCTGACGTTCAGCAGAGAAAGAATCGGCCAAGGGTAAAAAAGGAAAAGTGGTCACCAACGAAATTCCGGATCAAGGCGGTCGCCGACATTGACGCATCCAGAACGGGTGCACTAGCGGATCCAGAGGCATGGGCGGATCCAGAGGGGGGCCACGGGGCCATGGCCCCCCAAACCACCCAAAATCGGCGCAAATTTGACACATTTCTTGAAATTATCGTAAAACTAAGCAACTTTTACTAGAGAAAGTTTGTTTTAAATCAGTTACTGATGCATAAGCAAGCGAAATCCGATGAGTTTTCAGAATTGTGCAATACTTTTTGGGATTTGGCCCCCCAAACTGACAAAATAATCCTTTCTGGATCCGCCTATGTTCAGAGGGGGGCGGCAGCGGCTTTAGCCCCCCCCATATCGCCTGAAATTGGCGAAATTTGACATATTTTCCCATGTAGAAGGAAATCTAATAAACTTTTACAAAGGCATGTTTGTTTTAAACCATTCAATAAGGTGCAAGGAAACTAAATCCGACGAGTTTTTCAAATTTGATGAAACTTTTTAAAATTTAGCCCCCCATGCCCATGTTCTAGATCCGCCAGTGAACGGGTGGCGATATATCGGGGATAGATTCCGATATATCGGGTGAACGGATGTCGATATTATGGCTTCTAAATTCTGCTGGGCGATTATAACGGTTTTGGCGACCACAGTGATTATATCGCTTTTTTAGCCATCATTTTTGCTACCTCAGGTCCGCCAAAAAGTTCGCCCCCCAACTTGAAAGAACTTCCCACGCCCCTGTATTTTCCTGTATATAAATGGATATATGATGATTCAATGATTGTGGCTTTTGGATATCATAACTGTAGCGTTATTTGACACACATGTCTATAGGTATATTTATATAGGTATACATTGGCAGGGGCGCCGGAACTGTCCGAAAGTTGGGGGGGGGCGGAGGCAATTCTTTCCATGCAACCAGGCGCGGATCCAGGGGGGGTGCGCTTGGGCGCCCCCCCCCCCCCCTGAACCGGGTCTTTTCTATGGCGCGCCCGTAGGGTGCGCCCGGAGAGCGCAACTTTTTGTATTGCGCCCCCTGACCGAAATCCTGGATCCGCGCCTGGCAACGCCATAGGCGTAATGTTAAAATCTGACAACGTTGGGAGGGGGCGGCTGTCCCCTCTGCCCCCGCGGTTCCTGCGTCCTTGTACATTGGAAATGATGCACAGGATGTTTTACATTCCTTATGATACATTTGTTTTCTGCTATTGGACAAATTTTGGACAAACAATTATTTTCGGACAGTTTCGGACGGACAGCTGACCATGTTCTTTGACATCGGTCGGACCAAGGCAATAGATGGTCGGACCAAGGCGGGTCGGACATTGGTAAAATATTTTCTGAAATTGGCACCACCAATTATTTATTACCTTCCGTTGTCGGATCCGATGGGTTCCACTCTCTATAGAGTTCAGTGGCTCCACCGATAAAAAAGATAATGACGTCACTACTGCCATATAATAAAAAAAATGGTAGCAATAAAATAGATCCCCTGACACTGTTGAATTTCCTTCACAAAGTTCACTCACGGTCATTGCCGTACGTTTAACAATTGAGTTTGACGTGCACATTCACGTTCGGGTGCACATTCGCGGTCCCCTCAGATCCTCA
>VOPJ01006265.1:3970-14201 GCA_014673585.1 Semibalanus balanoides
CTCTATACTCAGTCTCTCGTGTCGTCTCTCAGCCGATTACTGGAGTAGGATACGGACGGCTCTATACTCAGTCTCTCGTGTCGTCTCTCAGCCGATTTACCAGAATGGCTCACTGAGTTAAAGGGACACTGCCTCTTTCGGATGATATCACAAAACCGGCTTAACCCTCGCACTGACGGGGGTCTGACCCAACTTCGAACCGACGGGGGGGGCGGATAATCGCCCCCCAGAGATCTCGAAAACTACGCAACGTATCGAGAAGCGGAAATCGGCGTGAGGTAGGCCGTGACGAGTACTAGCGAAAATATTTTGCTATTTTTTGATCAGGTCAATATTAAAAATGTCAAATTTTCCCATATTTCGCGTAAATTGAGCACTGCTTTACATAATCCAGGCTAGCTCAGTAACTAACATAGCTAGGAGCAATAAAAAACTGCAATGCTATTGAAACACTCTTTTGCCTACATGTCCTCAGATTTGAAATAGGTTCAATAGTTAAGGCTCCAGAGGTCAGCGAAGGTAAAATTGCTTAATTTTACTGAAAAAGTGTTTTGTTAATAACTAAGTTTTAAAGGTAGAGCGTTCATTTTGCCACCATCGTGTTTCTCACATCACTGCGCATCGCAACCATATATCGTATGATCTAAGCAAGTCAACTAAAAAAATGGCCTGACCTGACCTAAGGTCATGTCAAGGTCAAGTCAAATTTTATGTCTATCGATTGAGGTTGACAACAGAAACAGTATGGTGAAAACCACAGCACTCTATCTTACCTAAAACATGAGTTATTGTACAAAAACATATGACCTTTTGGCAGATTGGATTTGACCTTAACGAGGTCACGAAAGAAAAATACAAGTTGCACTATTATACTTTGCTTTAGAATAGTGATAAGGATGATAACTGACCACATTTAGCCAGGTTTTGTTCGATTGGTGCGCATTTCAATGTTCTCTTATAGACATATAATGGGTGGTCTCAAAATTTGACATGACCTCAGGTCACCGATATAAAAAAATCCTAGATATACGAACTGTAGATATCGAAGGCCTCATTACACACAGTGAGTTTCAAACTGTTTGGTTAACCACTTGTAGGCTTCGGCTAAATGTTCAAACTTACAAAAACGTGACTTGAGGTCATGTCATTTAATGTGACCTGACAACGTGACCTTGAAAGTTAGGAAGTCAATTTTTTTAAAGAAAGTGTGCGGAATTGATGCCCAAACAGTTATACAAAATTTGGTGGCGTTACGCGCCGTCGTTTTTTTGCTAGTCCGGAAAAACCTGTGGGGAGGGCGGATATCCGCCCCCCGTCGGTGCGAGGGTTAAACAAGGCGTAAGAAACACTTATGGTTTTGTATCGCCATTAAAGGCTTATCTAAGCAGCGCGTATAACAAAATACATTTTTGTTTTAAAGAATATATAAACTCTTCATGATTTCTACCACCACTACGTATGTGTAAGCGTTTTATTTTATTTAATTGCATCCATGACCAACCGTCAGCTGACCCTATTGCAATTGGATGAGGTGGCGATGCACTTACACATTGTGGTTCATATTAACTGGGTGAAACAAATCTGCCGCATCTGCCGCACATGAATTGTTGTCATGACAACGTGTACTGACTCTTTTCAATTTTGTATCTCCAGAATCGGAGGACCAACCAGCAGCAAAATACTTCGGTCGGAAAAACAAACTTCATCAGTAGCTGGAAATAAAAATCACCTCGGAAAGGTCAAAATTTATCCGGGAATTACCGTATCCCTTTTTAAACAGTATTTTTGTTGATGCCAATTATTGAGCATAAATCAGGCATAATATGACATGACATGTTTTCCGTCTAACATTACAAAATATGCCGTCAGAATGCTCAAGCAAAACATATCACTCTTCACAGTTGTTGCACAGCGTTGCAACTAAATGACTGGTGCGTAGTGTAGTGGTAAGTGGACTCTTCAAGGTCATTGGCTGGAAGAAAACTGAACTTTAAACGATGATATTGGGCGATTGGGTGCGAACAAAGATGACTTCATAGTGCTTATCAGCCTGTTTTTTATTTAACGTGTCACATTTTACATTAAACAGACAGCGTTCCTTTATCACGTGCCCTGGAAGGGGGGGGCGAAATCAGCCCACCCCTCCTGTTTTTTGCATACCTGTTTGAAAATGAACTACCCACATTATGTCAAATTTTTGGTCTCGGTTAATCTCAGGTCAGGTCACCAGACGAGGTCACGTGATGACCTCACCTACAAAATGTGTTTGGTCGAATGTAGACACAGTTTTCGAACAATCAATTTCATACGTTCAGGATTTCATAATGAAATGAATTCCTACCGTTTTCTTATATCGGATTTTTCATATCGGTGACCTAAGGTCTGGTCAATTTTGTGACATCCAATACTGATTTGCCTATAAATCAAGACATAATGAAGGTAGAGACGTGTAATTAGTACCAATGTGTTTGTCCCGTACTTCTTTCAATATGCAACATGACCTACTTGGGTCACCACTTGACCTTTACATGAGGTCAATTTTCGAAGTTGACCTCACCTGTAAAAATTAGTATCATTGAATGCGCCTGCAGGTTACAAACATGATGGTGTCAAAACAATTGTTTTATTTCAATTATTTAGCAAGTTATTATTAAAATACTTTTCTGCAAAAATATATATTTTTTACCTTCAATGACCTCTGGAGCCTAAAATACTCACCTGAGCTCAAATTTGAGGACTACAAGGTCGATCAAATTTTCAAGAGATTAAGATAGTTATACATGGTTTTCTTCTAGCTACCATAGTTTCCGAAATAATTGGGGGTATCTGGAGCAAAGCCCAAATCTGGAAAATATGACCTTTGATGACCTCTAGTGATCTTAATATTGACCTACCCAAAAAAGTATAAATTACTTTACGATAGAGCTAGTCTCGATCTATCTAACTACGTTTTCCGCTTTGTCGACTGCGTTGCGTGGTTTTCGGATAATAGGGGGGGGGGGCAAGGATCCGCTAACCCCTACAGGACGTGTTTTTTCTCAGAGGCCCTCCAGGGCGCATGTTAAGATTTGTTAAAACTGAAAAACAGGACCCTGTTTTTGTTCATCGTGATGACAGATGTTAACTAGACTTGGTATATCTTGCATTAAAGGGACACTGCCATCTTCCGATGATATGCAAAAAAACATGACTTAAACAAGGCCTAAAGGACCACTTATGATTTTTAATTGTCATTAAAACTCTATCCAAAAAGCGCAAAATAACAAAAAACATCATTAATTATTACTTAAAGAATCTAAAAACTGTTTACGATTTTATATTACACACCACTAACGTACATGGAAGGCGTTTGCTCAAGTTAAACTGTAAAATCAGCAGAGAAGGGATTCAAAACTGAAACGCAAGCCGTCAGCTGATGTATTTGCAATTGGATGACGAACCCGATGCGCTTTATACATTGTGGTTCCTGTTACTGAATTATACCGCATCTGCAAGCAATTTGAGTCAAGTATGCCATGGAAACGTGAACAGACTCTTTTCCATTTGTATCAACTCCGGAATCCGGAGTACCAATCATAAGAAAAACCTCGGTCGGAAAAACTTCATCAATGTTGGGAAATCAAAATCCCTTCGTAAAAGTTAAAAAAACTTTCTGTGCAAGTCGTAACTTTTGATTCCTTCACCTTAACAAATCTTTTCAAATCAGGCATAATAAGACATGAAATGTTTTCTGACATTACAAATTTTGGGTAGAATGCTTAAGCAAAAAATTTCCACTAATTTCCATAGTTGCACAAGGCTGCAATTAATGTATTTGGTACGTAGTGGTGGCGAAACTCGTCAACCCATAACTGGAAGAAAACTGAACTTTGAACGGTGATATTTGGGCGACTGGGCGCGAATTCAAAAACCGGACTTCCATGGTCTTATCAAATTCGGCTGTTCTTTTTACTATCAAATTTTTACCTTTGCTTGGACCGTGTCCCTTTAAGCTTTGGATGGTTAGGTAATGTCCCTTTAAGCTTTGGGGTGAGTCCATCCATTGCCAAGCGGCTGTTCCGTCTGAGAATTTTTCCGTCACTGGAAGAAAAAGGGCGAAAACTGGGGGAGGGAATATAACACGATGGGCGGCCAGATACGATTACGGCCACGGTTTTAACCCTATTACTGTCGGGGGGGGGGGCCGAATCGCCCCCCCTCTTGAGGTTTTTCGCATACGGGTCACTTCATACAATCAACTCCGAATCTTTCAAACTTGCTGGCTTTTTCCTAAACATTTCATTGCGCATCGAATGGTGTACTTTTTTCCAAATTGAATTATTAGGAGGGGGTCCAGGACAATTTTATGGAGGCGTGTTCGGCCGTTTTGACACAAAATATTTGCATGAATAAGCACTCATGGAGAGTTGTGTGTTGAAAAGAAGTGTTAGCAAAAACAATCATCGGTAAAGAATTGATTGTTTGTCAGATGGCTATCTCGAAATTTCATTTTTTTATTTTGAAGTCATTTTTTTTTAACTTTTTTTTCACAAAATGATGCAAGTTGTATTTTTATTTTCAAGACGTTGCAAAAACCTGATTGTATGTGAGAGAAAACATGCCGAATAATATGTGTTTAAAGTTTCAGGGTGATATCTAAATATTTGATGACCTGATGTCAGGTCAAATGCTAACCTTCCAATTAGTAAGTCCATAGTCCATCAGTCATAGTCATAGTCATAGTCATTTATTAGAATTAAAATCCACGCAGTGGTTATTACGAGTTCAGTCAGCAAGTTTACATAGTACATTAATACAATGACATGATGCGATGACAGTAAAATGACAGAGGAAAATAAAACACAAATGCTGCTAAAACATTCCTATTAATACCGATGCTACATAATACGACTAAAATCATCACGGGTTCTCCGGGAATTATGCAGTGACATCATGAGACTAAGATTTTACTATGCTGTGACAGAGCTACGGCGCCCCCGGCACCGCAGACGCGGCGTTCCAGTGAAAAATTGAAAATGAAGGTATACTGGTGAAAAATGAAAGTACGAGGGTTAATTACATTGCATCAAACCAATATTTCAGTATCATGTCATCTTAGGCCCTTCTTGACGAAAAGGATGATTTTTTAGTCAGTGACCTTTTGAAAGGTCATTTATGGTCACCAACAACTTTTTATCAATAACTCGTGACAAGAACATTATAGAGCCTCACAAATGGTCTCAAAATGTTTTTCTCGTCAATACGCGTCTTTTTATAATGCAATTTGATCGGAACTCCACGTCACCTTAGACCTTGACCTTGGCCTTGACCTTGACTCCGGGGTCAAATTTTCGAATTAGAAAATTTGATAACAATTCGAACGCGCAATGACGAGAGAAACACAAAATTTTTGAGGCAAAAAATGCTTTATATACTAGGATAAAAAGTTATTAACGACAAAACATTGCTGAAAAACAGTTTTTTAAACATTTGTTGACCTCTTCAGTCACCAAACCATTGACCTGAGGTCATTTCCTGATGGACCTACAGGTGAAAGACATTAAACCGCTATAATCAGTGATTTTTTAGAATCTCCTAGCTGGCCATAGAGTTTCCGAGATAATGGCAAGGTTTCCTGAAAATATCATGTTTTGACAAACATAATTTTTGATGACGTCATTTGACGTTAAAGATAATGACCCAAGGTCACCAAAATTTGACAAAATAGAGTTCATTGTCGACCTTAGTCACACACACCGACGCAAGTTTCAATGTTTCTAGCTCTTATGGCAGCGGAGATCTGAAGGGGGGGGCGAATAAGCCCCCACCACCCGACAAGATTCGTATACTTTTCATCCCTCCAGGAATAGGGTTAATATGTTTATTTTATTGGAACTACTCGATTTGCCTAATTATCTACATTATAACTGTTTAATGTCGTACACGTTAAAAGTATCGTAATGGAAAGAGCTCCGCAACGTTCCAGAAAATGGTGGGGCTGTGACAGAGGCATTCTGAAGTCAATTCTTATTCAACGCCCGTGGACGTAATGTTAAAATAAAAAATAGGAAGCATGTCCTCCTATCGCCATTGTGGCTTAGCCCATGCACAGTAGGATACGAACTACCGTTATTGTTCACCAAATGTGATATATATCACAGTCACCAATATGGTGCTGCAAATATAAAAAGAAAACACTCAACATTCTTCACCATGATTGAGCCTTTTCTTGATACTCCTTTGACCTATTACGGGGAGAGGGCGAAACCTTATTGCTGTGAGCCATCCCATGGCTTATTATCTGAAAGTCTTAATGGATAAGTCACTTGATATTAGCAGCGAGCACTTACAACAATATAACTTTTGATAGCAGCACTGGTTGCGCCTCCAACTGAATGTCGACAGCAGCACTGGACTCGCCTTCACCAAGTCCATGTCGCAATCGATGACCTCTCCAGCCCCCTCCCCGCTCCTCCCGTCGGCTATAAGGTCGGGGGCGTGGGTGGGTGTGGGGACTGGACTGGAGGCACGGGACAGGCGCCTGTGATCTGTCACTGGAGGCACGGGATCTGTCACTGGGACTGGAGGCACGGGACGGGGTGTCGGGGGTGAGGGTGGGTGTGGGGACTGGACTGGAGGCACGGGACAGGCGCCTGTGATCTGTCACTGGCGCCAGACGGCCGACTGACGGTGCTATGAAGCCGTCAGCCGTCAGCCGTCAGCCGTCAGCCGTCAGCGTGGCGGCGCAGCTGGCTGGGGGTCGTCGACATGACGGCGCTAGACGTCAGAGTTACTAACTTCCATGACGACGTTAGGCGGCATATTTACTCATTCCCTGACAGCGTTAGGTGTTACTCATTCCATGACAGCCTAAAGCGTCAGAATTACTCATGCATGACAGCGTTAGGCGTCAGATTACTCATTCATGACAGCGTAGGCGTCAGAAATTATCATTCATGACAGGTTAGCCCTGCAGAATTACTCATTAACATGACAGCGTTAGGGCGTCCAGAAATTATCATTACATGACAGCGTTAGGCGTCAAATACTCATTTACATGACAGCGTTAGGCGTCAGAAATTATTTTTTTTTTTTCATTCCCTGACAGCGTTAGGTGTTACTCATTCCATGACAGCCTAAAGCGTCAGAATTACTCATTGCATGACAGCGTTAGGCGTCAGGGCTACTCATCCATCAATCAGCCAGCCTGTTCACCAGGGGCCCGGAAACGATTTCAAAGTTTGGGGAAACCAATTTTGGCTTATATACCAGAGAAGAGGTGAAATGTGTTTCCACAAAGCGACACTATAGCCGTTTTCACGATGGGTTATTTTGCGCGAAATGTTTTAAGACATTTTAAATGTTTTGAAATGTTTTAGTAATAGCCGCATTCACGATGGACTAATCGTCGAAAAAATGTTTTAACCCTCGCCCTACGGTCCCATACGACGAGGGTTAAAACATTTCTTGCAAAATAACAACCATCGTGAAGAACGGCTACCAACTGAAACATTGTAAACATTTAAAAACGTTTTAAAACATTTCGCGCAATATGCTCATCGTTAAAACGGCTTATGTCTATGGCCTTGAAGTATAAATCACCTGTCCGAAATTATTATGAATGCAAACTTGATTGTTTTACGATCATTGTGATATATAATTATATGGTATTAAATATATTTGTTTTCGTTTACGTTTTAACATTAGCATTCATTATAAAAATCACCATAGAACTCCAGTTGAAGTAAAAGTCGAAATCCACCGAAGAAAAATGGGGTGGCTTATGCCGCACCGCACACCAGATATGGCCTATGACCTGTAAAGGAGCCATGGCCACTGAATCCGGAAGAAAATCGTCACATTGGTCAATTAAAAAGGAAATCATAATTCATAGGAACTTTAACCAAAAACACAAACATATTTTACATCACCTTGTAAAGCCTAATGCGGGGAAATTTGTAAAATGCCTATAGTAATCCGATGCATTTGGAGATGCATAACATGCATGGATGCATGGATGCATCTGAGTCCGTCCTTGAACAACGTCGTGTCAAGCAGACATACAGGTTTGTTCACAAAACACTGACACATTTGAAAACGATTTTGTGCAATCTAGAGGCATTAACATTATCGATGCATATGCCAAATGAAAGCTCGTGAAATGGAAATTTTCGGGCCAGGTTGGTTGATTTTAAATCAGCAAATAAGGGGCCTTTCAGAACAAGGAAAAATTAAAAATCGTCGTTTAATTTCAACTTGGCGACTGAGTCTGTTCATGCCAGCCAAATAAATTCCGAAGCCCATTTTAAGCAAGGACAGCTCCACCCGAAACAAATTTGAAGCTTACGAAGAAGTTTCTCCTAGAAGGGACTGGTAGACATTGAAGTCATTAAATGGTCGCGGCCGTCAGCTGCCGGGCATCATCGGCCCTTCTGGTTCGCCCGAACCACGCCGGCCGCACGCAGACAGTGATGCAGAGGATATACCGCTGCCTTCGTCAAGTGGGTTCCTGGCGGCCATGCAGCAGAGATGCGCGGATACCTACGCTACCCAGTAGTTTTTAAAGCCAGGATGGCGGCGACCCACATATGCGACAGCCGCGAACACATCCAGCTGATGCCATGAGGGCACTTACGGGCGCGCGGATCTCGCGGAACACCCCACCCCTGGCCGGCCAACTCCCCCGACCTCAGTCCTCCCGAACTATTTCTGTGGGAACACCTGAAGGGAATGGTCTACAAGAAGAACCAAGAACCCTGCAGCAGTTGAAGAGGGCAGTGGGAGCTGCTGTGCAAGCCCTCTCCGCCGACACGTGCCGAAGAGCGGCAGAGAACTCCGCGGCGTGCAGGAGAGCTTGTGCGTCGCCCGAAACGGACGCCATCCGTAGCATGTCCTGTAGCGACTTGGAAGTAGGAGAGATGTGCTCAGGACGTGTGCTGAATAAATCTCAATGAAATTCGGCATTTTGTGGTATTCGAAACTCCATGCCTGGAGCACTTGTTTGCACGATAATTATAAATTAAATGTGTCAAGTTTTTGTGACATGCTGTAGTTGGTAAGGCAAACCAAATTTCCACACCTTGTTTTTGACCCACACGTTGTATTTGACCCCACAAAAACTTCCTCAATTTGAGGCATTTTACGTTAAAGTTTAATTTTAAAGCTAAGAACCAAACACGTGAAAAATGTTATTATCCAGCTTTAACTCTCACACTTGCCAACACCTAACGTCCTTTTTGGAAACGCCTTTGCTTGACCGCTTATCAAATACAGCTTTTAAGCAAGGGCGTGAGACACAATATTTTGAACTGGTGGCCAGTTTAGTGTTTGCCCCTTACTCACATATATGGGCTGATACTCCATTAGTGGGCTGATGTTAAAGGGAATAGTTCACAAATTTACATGGGGTTTTGAAACTGAGATAGCCAGATTTTTGGGTAGAGCAGATCGGAAAAACGGTTTAGTTTGAAATAAAATCACTCGCTGGCGCTAGAGCATCTACTTTCAAGACAGGACGAGAAGGACCCATGAGAAGAGCAGAAGTTTCATTTCCCCCGAAACTTCAGCGAAAACATATATGTGACGTCAGAACTGCATCATCGCAAACTATGCGCAAACTAACGTAATCATTGCTTTAAGTACCAATCGCCAACGGATCATACTGTTGTTAAAGTTACAACAACAGCCTGCTTCAAGTGCTTATACATGCCTTAGTCGTCATTATTGCGTGCAACAGTTTCGCCCAATCAAAGCCATAGCCATCATTTCAGCCTAGAAAACTTACAGTTTGTTTTTTTGCAAGACGGTCTACACAACTGCTATCTCAGTTCAATACTCATGTTGAATGTGAACTACTTCCTGTAATATAAGCGAGGGAAGCAATCAGGCGCAGGGACAGGATTCCTGTCTTATGTGTCGGTGGCCGTGGGTCAAATCTCTGGGCGGGCCGCTGAAACAGTGGACCGGCCCCCATATAATAACCCTCGGAACGGGGTGAGAGTGCCAGCATCGTGATCTCAAAGACGATACGGTGCTTGGTCCACAAACCAAACCTTAACATAAGCAAAGGAGTGAGATTCGCCCTGCCTCTTCGCTGTCAAAATACGAGAATCTGAGGAGCAAAATATTATTTAGATAAGAATTAGAAACCTGGCGTTGATCTTTTTTTCCGCTTGTTTTATGTAAATCGGCTGATTATAACAACATATATAGTCTGCCAAAAATTGCATGTTTTAGTTGATTTGTATGAAGC
>VOPJ01006266.1:0-13666 GCA_014673585.1 Semibalanus balanoides
CGAATTCATTTGAAACTGATACGGTGCAAAATTGTGGCCATTCCAAGCTCCACTAAGGCAGTTCAGACACGAGAAGCGCGAAGCGAGTCCTCATTGAATACCGGATTTTGCTCACATATAAGGGGCCGACCCGACCCGGCCCGGCCCGGCCAGATCGCGACACTGGTCAGAAGCTTATATCTTTTGAATCCCGCACCCGATTAACAAGCGGTTTTCGCCATCTGATAGCCCCATGCAATGCCTATTTACATGTTTTTTTTTCTCACGTGAGGGGTCAGCATAGCGCGTGACACGTGCCGTGTGGTTTGAGACCACACCATTGGCAAAGTTGCACAGGTAAAACTCTGGGTCACGTTGCACGTGCGCACATGCGCCCCTGTTCCGCTCACAAAATTACCTACAAAACATTGTTGCAATACCGGACCTATATCTCGGCAACCAAAAGTCGCGATGACACGGGTCAAACACAGATGTGTAGAGAAACGATCTGACAAGCGTATGCACTATGTGTAGATCAGCGGCGCGTGGTACGTGCAAAAGTTAACTGGCTATAACCAAGCGCAAAATTCATGGTTTATGACGTCTTGCACAATTTAAATCAGTTCTCAGGCACCTATGGGACGTGAAGCGATGAAACAAACCAAAGTGTAGTCAATGTACCGTCTCTAAATGCATGCAAAAATTTAATGGTTAAATACAGTATTTCGGTCAAAATCCGCCTGTAATATTTAGCATTGCCGAATTTATAAATGTTTTCAAAGCCTGAGGGCTCGGCTTAGGCGAACAGTGCGGCCCCTCTGACGGCCAGGGCGCCATTTATAGGTGGCTGACGCCCCCTTCTGGCAGCCAGTGAGCACCCTCTCTGGCGGCCAGAGCGCCTCCTCTGGTGGCCAGAGCCTGAGAGCGCGCCCTCTGACCGTCAGAGCGCCCTTTCTGGCGACCAGCCGCCAGAGCCTTTCGCCCCCTCTGGCGGCCAGAGCGACTCTTTTGGCGGCCAGATCCCCTCTCTGGAGGTCAGAGCTCTCTCTCTGGCGGCCAGACCGCTCCCTCTCACGGGCGTCCAGAGCGCCCCTCTCAGGCCAACAGACCCTGCCACAAAACGCCCCTCGGCTAAGTGGGGAGGGGCAACTGACCCCCCCCTGCCACTTTTCTTCCGCCGCCACTGCCCTTACCGTCAGCATAAAAAAGGCAAATGCGAGAGCTCATCGGCAAATGGCACATGGTAACTAGAGGTGTCACTTTCCAGGCTTGTGCTACCAACGCTGACCTCCGCATTTTTTTATTTTTCCATTTATGAAAATTATGCTACCCGCCAACTACTATACTTTATCCAAATGATCGGTTGTGCTACCCCTACTACCTCACGTGGCTATACTAACCAGATTCTTTGCTAATACAACTACCGGCACATCTGATTGGGTAAGTGGGATTAAGAAAAGTTTGCCCCTCTAATGCGAGAGCGCAATCAGATGCGAGGCACCGTTTACGTCACAGCCCTGTACTGAGCGATTCGGAAGTTGACCAATGCAAAAGCAACGGACAGTAGCCCCCTGCTTCGAATGGTGCATCTCTCCCGTAATTTGACACCTCCGAACCCTTCCAACGAACCGACCAGAGCAGCAGAGAGTGGCGCGCTCTGAGCGCCACAGTGCCGACACTGTGGGCTTGTTCCCGTCGCACCGCACCTATAACCGCCTCAAAGTTGCTCCCACTTGGTCCAGTCGTATTCTTTAACACAGAGCAGTTGCAATTGAAGCAACTTAGAGGAGGTCAGAGGCGGTTAGAGGCGCGACGGGAACAGGCCCTGTATGTACAATTACATACGCCACGTGGCCTCATGTCGCTCGTATCGACCTGCTGCCGACTGGACAGCACGGACTCGGCGTCACACATCCGCTCTTCTACGCCTCTCTGGGTGACTTTTGGTGTTTGCTGCACGTTCCGACCCATGTCCTCCAGGTCGAAGGTGACGCGCCGCTGCCGCTAGCACGCCTAGTGACCGGCTCTGCTCGATCGCATTGCATCGGGGTCAAAATCGGAGATGATATCCCGAAGGATGGTTCAGTCGCAATGGCAGACGGGGGGGGGGGTACCCCGTGTACGTGCAGGTATTCACCCCCATTCGGACACAAATACTCCCAATTGTCAGGTTTGGTGCGGATGTACCATCATGTGAAATTAAAATGCTCTAGAAGGCTTCGTTCGGTCGCAATGACCGAGGGGGTATCTGGGGGGGGCACCCCCTGACCCCTGCACGTGCACAGTCTTGGCTCTGGTTCGGTCAAAAACCTTTGGAACTGTCATGTTACATGCTGATGCACCATCGTACCAAATTGCAGCGCTCTAGAAGGCGTGGTTCGCCAAAAATGACAGAAGGGTATCAAGGGGTGCACTAAGTGCACTTAACAAGTGCACCCCTCCGGGCCACTGGAATGCCTCAAAATGAATGCGTTTCGTGCCAGAGCACAGGCGAGGTCGACTACCGCGTCAACTTTTGGCCTCTGGTGAACCTGAGGGGCCTTGCCGTAAACAGGGGTGCAGAGTGCAGACCACTTCCACTTGCACCCTACACCACTGGACCGCGAATAATACGCACCGGAAACCACTCGCCGAGCTCTATCGGTGCACTAGATTTGGTGTCGCTACATCAAAATTTCACGCAACCAGAAGACCCCACGGAAAAACAAACTTTATCCCTACCCTAGAGGGTGCAACTTGCACCCCTCGGCGTCACTGCCTCATACACTACTTGACCGGAGTAATGTGCATATGACCTGTGAATACGGGGTCGGTGTCGCCCCTGTTCAACCTGTAGAAGTGATAAAAAATGCAGAGGCCCACTTTGCGGCATGTGGTACCGATCGACCAACGACCGGCACTACCATCTGTCCGCCGTTTTGCCGTATTGAACGGTGCCACACGCGTTGCGTTCGGCCACACCATTTGGGCTCCGCGTGCCAAAACGCTCCGCCGGACAAACACACAGACAAACACTTATGCCACATTTTTCCCCAGCGACTACCCAGTATGACATTTCCAAACCTTAAAAACATGTAAAACATGCTTTCAACTTCTACGTTGTCTGTGACCCGTAACACTCGGGCAGCGGCTCCATTCTTACGCTGTCTTCTGATGTCCTTTTCAGGCCTCTCTCACAGCCTCATTCTCATTATCATCCGGCCGAAAGGACGGCGACCGGTGGCAGGGAACCGGAGTATGACGAGGAGCTCCGTAGCCAGGTGGACGCGCTGCTGCCGTCTCAGCGAAACGTCTTCGACCTGGTGTTGACGGCTGTGAACGGGCGGCGACCGCTGGCCGTGTTCGTCGACGCTGCTGGCGGCACGGGCAAGACGTACGTCTTTAACACGCTGCTGGCAGCAGTCCGCTCGCGAGGTCTGGAGGCGCTCGCTGTTGCCTCCACCGGGATCGCCGCCGCGCTGCTGGTGGACGGGCGAACCTACCACTCGCAGTTCAAAGCGCCTTGGGATGTGAACGACAAGTCAATCTATGACATCCCTGGGAAGAGCCAGCTGGCGGACCTCATCCGGTGGACAGTGCTCATCGTGTGGGACGACGCGCCCAATATCCACCGCCACCACCTGGAGGCATTCGACCGGACACTGCGTGACATCACCAACAGCGACGAGCCGTTTGGCGGCAAAGTTCTCGTGCTCGGCGGGGATTTTCGCCAGATCCTCCCTATGATCACGTAAGAAGCAGCAATAAATATATGATATTCTTCCACTGGAATAAGCTTTTTTACGCGTTTTCTCGAATGTCGTGAACGTTGGCGAAGATGTGTTAATTTGTGTATTCAAATATTGCAGAAACAGCAATGACCAATGATCATATTGCATTTTATAATTGCATTCTGCTCTCCATTTCGTTCATTGAATCCCATTCTGTTCACAGGACACGCGTATACTTTGAATACGTATAGCTTGGTAAAACAGTGCAAAGATTTACCAGACCCAATGATGAAAATGTGACGTGCGTGCTGTTATATGCAGTTGTTAATTTACTATTATCACAATGTTATCCTATTCGTTTGGTTGTTTCAGGAAAGGCACACGCGCCGAGATAGTGGACGCGTGCCTGCGGCGGTCGGCGCTGTGGCCCCACTTCTTCGTGGCGCCGCTGCGCGATAACATGCGGGCGCGGCTGGTTGCCGGACCGGACCGCCAGAAGCTGGAGGAATTCTGCAGCTGGCTGCTCAAGCTTGGAGAGGGGCGGCTGCCATGGCAGGAGGACGGCCACGTCCAGCTGCCGTCGCACCTCGTTATGACCGCCGACATCGACTCAGTCATCGACTGGGTGTTTGATGGGCTGGCAGAGCGGCACGGAGACTGTCAGTGGTTGACGTCTCGGGCTGTGCTGGCGCTGAAGAACACCTGCGTGGACCAGCTGAACGCCGCCGTCACCGCCCGCTTCCCCGGCGTGGCCGTCCCTCTGCACAACACCAATTTGGTGCTCAAGCCCGGGATGCCTGTCATGCTGCTGCGCAATATTCCCGCCGAGGGTCTCTGCAACGGGACGCGTCTCATCTTTGACGACGTCGTCAGCCCGCTGATTCTGGAGGCGACCATTGCCTGCGGCAAGAACGCCGGCAATCGCGTGGAGATCCGGCGCTCCTCCTCGAACGAGGCCTTCCCCATCAAACTGGCGTTCGCCTTCACGATTAATAAGGCGCAGGGGCAGACGTTTGGCCGGGTGGCAGTGTTCTTGGACGAGCCCGTGTCCAGCCACGGGCAACTATACGTGGCTGCATCGCGGGTCGGGCGATCGGCGGACCTGCGGTTCGCCCTCCCAGCCGGCAGCCTGGACTCCACGATAAACGTGGTCTACACTGAGGTGCTCGGGCGCTGACTTCGTTAGGCAACTCTGCTTCTTCGACGCCTGCTTTCGACGAACATTTTGGTCCTCCGAAAAGAACGAACACGCACGAACATTGTATATTGAGCGAAAAAATACCCAGAGCCCACTTACGGTTGCAGTCATGCAACCGTAATTGACAGATTCACAGATTGACTTGCCAATTTTGCATTGGCTAGCATGTAACCAACTTTTTCCCAATAGGAAGCGTACGTATGCAGAATGCGCGCGACAGTGCAAGTTATAACCACTCTTTTTGTCCAGTTTGATGTCACAGACACGGCAATATTGTAGAATGCAGGATTTTGTTTCGCCTTCATTTTGCGGTATTTATAGTTTGGTTGAGTTTACTCCATATAACTACCTACAATTACATAGTCTCGTGTCTCGTGTTTTTAAGTATTATATTCCCTTATGTCAATACGCCCAAAATATACAAAATTACTATTTATCGACATCTCGCAAACAAAGGCAAGAAGAAAGTGAACAAATGCAAGAGGAAACTGCTATTCCTCGGCTTATTCCGCCACCACAGCCAGCTGCACCGCAGCCGCTGGGACCAAGCACCAGCAGGACACAGCCAGCTACACCGCCGCCGCTGGGACCCAGCAGTAGTCAGACATGCACGTGTGTATTAGGTGTCACCGATGCGTTTACGTGCAATTTTTCACGCTTGCGGCTTGGCACAGAAACGTCGGACATCAACTGAAAAAAAAAACAGCTGTATATTTTAAGTTTTATTTTTATAAGGCATTTGTATATTTTGGGTTGTCTGTTGAATTATGTGTGACCTGCTGGATCCGTTGCATTACGTTCGGTTTTTCAAAGAATGTTTATCTGCGTTTTAGCGTTTGAAGCTATATATAGTGAGATTCTGAAGTTTATAGTATCAGTACAGTGCTGACTGCTGTTTGGAACACTGTTGTCCAGTTTCAGATTTCAGTCTTCAGTTTATTACAATGATCACTTAATTTGGTATCAAGCATAGCCATGTGAGACCTTGTTGGAAAGTTCTATGTTAAACTACATTTAACATACGAAGAATGTAGTATGTTTTGATTTCTTGACTTTACTATAATCGATCCTGTTGCTGTTTCACAATCAGCAGTCTCCTAAGCTCCTTCACAGATATTTTATCAACCTATGAAATAATGATTATTGATTAATGTCGACAGATTTGTTGAAATGTGGCCAGCCGTTTTAGGCGTCCAGAGACAGAAGTGCAGCCGGGATATATTTAATGGAGGGGAACCTGAGTGTCGAGAGGCAGACATGTGCTCAGATCCCAGCAGCTCAATAATTTGGAATCACGGTTGCTGACAACGATATCAACAACACAGCACTAATATGCGTTGTAACTTCTAGCGTCCGGATCCCTCTTATTGCCTGAATGCACTGTTTGGTTTTGTTTGCTAATCAAAACGTTCGAAAATAGCCCGGTGAGATCCACTTTGGATCCTGAACCTGGATCCATGATCCGAAGGATCTTGGGCCATTTTCGGCGGTGGTTTCTGATACTTCGATTGACGAAAAAACTTGCAACATGGAAAAAGTCAGCAGCGGGAGGCAATTAGTTTGCAATGTGCGGAGAGCTGCTTATAGCATATCACCCGTCGCCACAATACTCATTTAAAGGCCAAAACGCCTGGGGGAATGGAACATGTCTGGTCGAGAGACGTATCTGGGTGAAAAAAGCACGATGCACACCGCGTAACTACTATAGTCAAATTACAAGTGTGGCCCGCATGCTGCCGCAATGCGAAGGTAATCAAGTTCGATAGTGCAGAGCTAAGCTGATAATGCCCGTCCCTGTCCCCGTAGTCCGTAGCCCGTTATAGCATGTAGCCCATAATCAGTAGCCCATAGCCCGTAGCCCGTTTCCTGCAGCCCAATATTTCTGAATTTCACCAATCTCGGATAGGCTTTACAATAATGTAGAGTTCAGAATTAAATATGCGTTAATTTTAATCTCCGGAGTGCTTGTGCAAGGAGCATATATATATTTATGGATTGTTATTTTAAACTGACCTCTCCTTGATATATTAAATAATACTTTTTCAAAATGAATATATTTTTAACAAAAACAAAAAGATGATTTTTCGATCAGGATCTTTCTCGATTTTATAGTTAAATTTAAATCTTAAGATTTGAATTTAACTTAAGATTCGAGAAAGATCCGTGATCGAAAATTCATCTTTTTGTTTTTTGTAAAAATATATTCATTTTGAAAAAGTATTTTTAATATATCAAGGAGAGGTCAGTTTAAAATAACAATCCATAAATGCGTTAATTTTGTATCCGTCGATTGGAGGCTTATATTGTGCCTAGCATGCTTTTTACTATGCCGAGATTTTGCCAACGAAAATTGCTCCAGACTTACAGCTTGATTAAATATTGTATAACGCCGAAAGAAAAATGGTCTGACAGCGTTATATTAAAACTTTAATTGTAACGTGCATGTTTGTCAATACGAATACGTTTTGGGTGGATATTGGTCAGAAAAGATTGCGCTTTATAGCTGTATAACTTGTATCGCTTAGCTTCCTCCATGTTTCATGGTATGACGGTGTAATTGAATAAATATTCGAAAATCGGCAATGCTAATGCTACAGGCGAATTTTAGCATCAAAATGTTGCTTAAAAACGTTTATTTTCATATGCAATTGAGAGACGGTACCTTTGCCTTGAGAACTTATGTTGGTCTCATCTGCCTACGTCCCATGGTTTCCGAGCACTAATTATAATCTTGAAAATCGGGGTAAAACCGTGATTTTTCGTTGGTGCAGCCATTAATTTTGCACGCGCCACGCGCTGCTCGCCGACTAACATTGCATTAGCTAGCTCATTCGATTATCTACACGTCTGTGCTTGTCGCATGCCGATCCGTCTCTTGGTTGCCGAGATATCGACCTGGGATTGCATCCATTTTTTGCGATTTTTTCGCATTTCTAGCTGCAGACGTCTGTACGTGTTAAAGAAATGGCAGAATAAGCCCGTTCTCATCATCCGTGCAACCGCTCGTTATGCACCTAGCGATCACAAGTTTCTTGACAGTGCAGCGTCGTTGAAATGTTATCTAATTCGTGTGAAAATTTCACCATCCTAATCGCAATAGTTTAGGCTGCACAGCAGAGCAAAGGAAAAAACGGCGAATCGGCCACAGACAAACAAACACACGCACCTTATACAAATAGTATATTAGATTTTAAGTTGAATGTTGAGTGGCTGGAGCCTCTTCGAAAATAGCACGCGCTATATGCAAGTTATTACTTGAGATACTGCATGGAGCGGCCAAGAGTGATGCACACTGGAGCTGCATTGCGTGAATGATGGTCAAATATGATGTCCATTTTTGTGCGTCGACTTATGTGGCTAGTGTCTTCTTGAAAAACGAGGCGCAAAGCAAGTTAATCTACTAATATTTTAGCCATAATACTTGAATTTAAATCAGTTTTTCCCCAGGGCAACACAATACCGTTTTTCTTCATATTTAACCATCATTCACTCAATGCTACACCAGTGTGCATCACTCTTGGCCGCTCCAGTATCTCAAGCAATAACTTGCGTATAGCGCGTGGTATTTTCGAAAAGGCTCCAGTTACTCAACATTCAACTTAAAATAATTTGACTATAACTTTTAATTATGCTAAGAACAATGACCCCAAAAAGTGACGGGCCAGATGCAAATTTGCATCCTTTTTTAAGTAAGAAAAATGAAAAATGTGATTATAACTTGTCGACCAAAACGTGTGTACAGGGGCCCGCAGTTGCTATGGTACACACTAAGGTCCGGCTTATTTTTTGTTCTAATAAGTGTACTTCGAGGAGTTGATCAATACAACTATATTCATTAGAAGCGCATTACTGAGAGCTTCATTACAAGCTATGTTAAACTTAAATTCTTCTTTTGGATTTTCGACCATTAGCAAAAACATAATTTTTGCGGAGGGCAAGCTACACGAAACTTGGCATCCGCCATGATATACGACCGCATCTGACGGCCAGTGAAAACTCTTCTTACGTCTGCACCGGTATAACACACCTAGCCCGAGGGCAGGACCCGGTATCACGTCTGCACACGGCCTAATACCCTAGCCGGGGGCAGGATTAGGTCGGGGTGAGGGAGGAGCTGCACACTGTACGAACATCTAGCCCGGGCAGACCGGCCCGGGAGGACGAGGCACCACACCCAGTGCTGGTTTTTGTTGTGGCGACCTGTAATTAAAGGAGAACGAAAAAATAAGGCTCGTCAGCCATAAAAGAAGCATGAAAACTTAACTTATGCCATTGAAAATGATTACGTGAGCTGCGCTCTGTACTGAGCATTTTTCAGTGAAGATGCATCGGGTAAATTACGAATAGCACAGTTACTCATTTCAAAGGCGTAGTTTTCTTTATGAGATCGATATTCTGCTTCCGTTTCCGGAGGACGTTTTAATGACGAGGGTTAGAGGCTAGAGCTGCATATTTCAGACTAATTGAAGCCTACCCACTTCCATCTGCATGCTACATTGCATGCCAAGTGAGGTTAACTGTTCGTTCAATGTCACTGGGCAGTGGACACATGGTATATACTCTGCGTCTGCCCCATGCACACGAAAACACATACACAAAGCCATGGAGTCGGCTTGTCAGCATAGGATATCAGTCGGGCAGAAGACGGTTAAAAAAAATGCATTTTTTACACGAAACTGCGCCAGCAGGACAGAAGTGCCTTGCCGGCACTTATCATCCTTTTTCGGGTCTGGATGCCATGGCGCAGCCAAGAACGTGACTGCGTGATCAAAGCCATTATTCGTCTATTTTAATGGGCAACAGGCATTCGGCGACAGCACACGGGATACGGGAACGTGGTACGGGATACGGCAACGGGATACGAAACAGGATTCGGAAACGGGATACGAAAACGGGATACGGAAACGGGATGCGGAAACGGGATACGAAAGCGGGATACGGAAACGGGACAAAGAAACGGGGCAAGGAAACGTGATACGGAAACGGAATACGGAAACAGGATATCGAAACGGGATACAGAAACGGGATACGGAAATGGGATACGGAAATTGGATACGGGAACGGGATACGAGGACGGGACGGGATACAGGAACGAATCAGAGGAACTTGTCGCTTTGAATCTATTTATTGTATTCTGCAATTTGCTGGTGTCCCTTCGATTAAAACTATTCACATCCGACTTCAAATCTGCCAAACTTCGAAGCAGAGCAAATCTTCAAAAGAAAGTAGTCTCCTTGACCAAAGGCTCAGAATGGCAAGACATTTATTATGACTGAACATTTTTTAATTTAAAAGCACACCCTATAATAGGGTTATACCTACAGGCTACACAATGTACCTAAATACAAATATCGAACGAATTCACCGAAGCAGCCATAACAAAAATAGTGACTAGGGTGTGCCAAAAAACAAAAAATTGTGAAAAGTTTTGGAGATCAGGGATAATGTGGTCCTCCGAGACTTCGTGAGTTAAACAGTATCATTTTATCCATATTGAGAGTTGTTCTAGGGTTCCGCAAAAGGCTTAAAGTTTGGGATGTGTTAACCCACAGCAATGATTGACGGATCACTATCTGCATAGAGCCCCGGTGGACACGGACAGTTACGTATGTTGGGAGGCATAAATTGATTTCATGGCGGATCCTTCAACCGAATATTGGGCTTAAAATAAAATGTATTTTTGATGCTGTAGCGTGGCTAAATCTTGTCATTGAATCTAAAATTATAGGTGGCCTCACATCCAGCCCGTCCCAGCGGCAGCGCTCCTCCCCGCCCTTTCCCCCTCCATAGCACCCATCCCCTTCCCCGGTAACGCGGCCGTTTCGAGGGTGGCTCTGTGCTGACCTAGGCGACTGAACGGCGTCAGACAGTCAGCGGGGTCAAGAGGTGAGAAACGCCACGACGGGTTCTGACGACGACAGACCCTAAGACCTACCAGCTAGAAGTCCGTCCCCTCCTCCCTCCACCTGGAGCGAGAATTCCGGGAATTCGAACAGCCATCACGTGACCCAGTTCCAATGTTTTCCATATCCAGTTGCAGCACCTGTTTTTAAGAATAAAAAAATATTGAACAATTGATAGCAGATTATTATAACATAATAGATTAAGGAATATAAGGCAATGAACACAATTTCCTCCTTTTAGGCCGCAAAATTTCAAAATCCAAACCCAGAGGAAAAATCCTCTGGAAGAACGTTGTCGGAGGAAAAAGAGGGTCAGAAGGGTAATCGTCGACCAATTCAAGTGGCACGAGGGACCCGGTCAATGGACAACCATATAATGTAAAGGGCTACACAGGACCCGGGTCTGGAGCCGAGTTTAGGAGGAAAGGACAGACTGTTGAGTGGTATTCCTTGGCCCGAGACAGATCCCCGGCGATTTCCCCGTGAGAGGATCGTTGCCGGGGAGCGACCCTGTTGAGTGACAGCGTTGATCCACTCTTGAGTGGACGTGTCCGCTTGGCCAGTCAGCGGCCGCCCCCAATACTGACCGATGCTTATAGTTACGAACCATGTTTTTAGAAAAGTGTGCTGTTACATTTTCCTATACCTTCCCTGCCTGTCCTGGAGACGATATGCACGCAAAAATTAAATGATTTTTTGAAGGGGGTCAGGGGATAAAAATTAATTTATAACGTAAGATAAGCCTCCGTCCCCAGGTGGTTTTCAAAGGGGTGGGATCCTAACAAGATATGAATGTGCTGTGAATGAAAGTTGATGTGTAAAGGATGTAATGTTGGTACGATAAACTCGAGATGAGGAAACCCGAAATTGAATGTATATGTACTTAATACTCCAATATATGCCTTGCCTTTATCTGAATACTACTGACCGTAGACTCGATTGATGCAGTGGGGATTCAGAACGAGGAATGACGAATAGAGAACAAGAGGATAAACGTCATCATATTATTCTGGACTTACAAGGATTCCATCAAATTTCCTCTGGGGTAAGTATGAACCTAGGATTCATGAACAAAGACAACGAACGAAGGGATAGGTATAGTCATGGCCAGGCTTCCATGAAGAAGACAGACAAAGGATTTTCACTCGTTCACGACTAGCTCAGAAGACTCATAATATCTAGCCGGCAGTGTCGAATGTCAGTCTACGCGGCACCAGAGACGGCAGCCGGCCGGCGGCGGCCGCCCGGGGAGCCGCAGTTTTGAGTTCGAACGCTGCGAGGGAGGGTGGGGCCAACAGGCGCAGAACGGTCACCTGCACCAACACTACTGGGAGGGATTCGACTGAGGTCAGACAGCTGGAAGGGAGACGCAGGTATTTGGGGACAGCCTGGATTATCACGGTGAGTACCGATGACGGATCAAGCAAATAGGTGAGTCCCCAACTAACAACAGTAAATAACGTAGTCAGAAAGTATAACAGTCTGAGTCCCAAAATGCCGTGAATTTAAATGAATAAACTTCGATGCTAGTTTTCCTGATAAGGGTCATATTCATAAAAGGGGATTATGTCTGAGTTTTACATACATTTATTCCCGGGTTATTTAGATTGTGGAGACAGTGACGTGTCGTGGTCAACGCGAGTGGTTCGACATGTCGGTCCGGGCCATGTGAGGAGTGTGACGCACGTGCCCGACGGGGAAGACGATTAAAAGTCCGGCGGCGTAGATAAATAGGACGGTCGTTAGCCTCAGAGAGGGGAGCTGGCCGCGCACGGGAGAGAGATGTAGGACTCTCCGGCGGACAGCGCGAGAAGAAGGTGAGGCGGGTCCGAGGGCATGGGCCCTTCCCTGGCCCCTGATTGGGTCCAACGTTTCAGCGGGATTACTCTGTTTTGGCTACGTGGGAGATATTCAATTTGGTTCAGAGAAAAGTCTGGAATCAGGTCTGGGGTTAAAGAGTACGGCTTGACGAAGGTTTGTTAAATGCGGTTTAATAAATATGTTGTGTTGGCTCAGACGGATGTTTCAGTGGCGTTGAGTTGAGATGAGCTAGAGACGGAAACGAAGAATCAGGGAGGGGTATTACGGCAAGTTGCACCAAAAGGCGTGACTTGCAATTAGGCCTTTTATCGTGACCCCGGAGGTCACGTTAGGTCCCTGGGTACGCTAAACCTTACCGAGTGGCTGGGCGAGCTTTCTACACTGTTACCACCATGCGAAGATGCAGCCTGCCGTACGGGTGGCAGCCGTCGGCTAGGGGCTAGCTTCTGGCTCCCGGCATAACGGTAACGGCTTAAGCTTGGCTGTTACTGAAGCGCAGGGTAGGCCAGAGGACAGAGCAGCAGGCACAATAGCCCCACAAGATTAATCTGCAAGAAGATTTAAAATGTAAATTATAACTAGATTAAACTGATATGTAGTGCAAAGTAGTCCAACTGTAATATGAACTGAAATGTTCTAAATAAATCCGATTTAATTATATTATTCAATTTATTTGGCCATTTGGTGTTAGTTAAAATTTCACATTAATTACATTCGTAATTATGATTTATTTTTATTTAGCCTTAATCCAATTTCATAACTCTATGTTTAATAATAATATTATTACGTAGCAGTGGCGTAGCCAGGATTTCGCTCAGGGGGGATCCGCGGCTGGAAAGGGACCCAAATGGCTCTCGAAAGGGCCCTTATTGCTTTAAGGGGCCCATCATGTTTTTCTCTTTTACCGTCGAATTTACTCTGAAAGTGCCTCAAATGACTCGACATAACGCCAGCTTGCGTCACAATCGATAAATTTGCATCTAGCTGTAAAAGGTCGAGGTCACGGAGACGAATACAATGTTTTTAAGTCGGTGTAGGTATCCTCTTGTTTTCGT
>VOPJ01006267.1:0-19008 GCA_014673585.1 Semibalanus balanoides
ATGTTCAGTTCTCTATAGCATTATCTACTGCTGTGTGTGGGTGTGTTAGGAAGAGGACGAACTGCACTGCGTATGTATTGTATAGGTACCGTTACTGCTTGTAATGTACATGTCAAACCGTAAGAGCCACATCGTGGATGGTTTGAATATACTGATACTGATACTGATTAGCTAACTTAACTTCGCGTCCAAGAACTTCTGATGATTAACAACGTGTTCTAAGTAGCGTGCCACCCCTCAACACAGCCATCTATGCAGACTGGCTGATCTCGTCAGTGAGTAGTCAGCGGCACCAGCGGTGTAGTGAGTAGTCCCGGCGCGTCCGGGCCGTACCACGGCCGGCTACCTTGGCCGCTGGGGGGGGGGGCACTGCATACCGATACCTCCGGGCCCACTGCACCCGATACCTCCGGGCCCACTTGTATCCCGACCCTACGCTCCGTGACCCATAAACCCGTACCTCCGGGGCGGGGGTCCCCCCCCGAAACCTGCACCGATAAACTCTCGGTGACCCCTCACCCGATTACCCCGGGTCCCACTGCACCCCATCTCCCGTCAACAGGACCCCACTCACCCGTACCTCACGGACCCACTCACCCGAATACCTCCGCCGGCCCCACGCGTAACCCAAAGATACCTCCGGAAGACGCTCACTCACCCGAACCTCTTCCGTCCGACTGCACCCCATTCCTCCGGACCCACTCACCCGATACCTCCGGGCCCACTGCACCCCATTCCTCCGGGCCCCACTGCACACCGATACCTCTGGGCCCACTGCACCCGATACCTCCGGGCCCACTCACCCGACTGGCGCGGAGACTCAGCTCAGCTGACCCGGTGACTCAGCTCAGCTGACCCGGTGACTCAGCTCAGCTGACCCGGTGACTCAGCTCAGCTGACCCGGTGACTCAGTCCGGTGCGTCGTCCTCACGGCCGCCGGTGACTTGGCTCACACCGACCCGGCGCACGTCCCCCCCGGCGGGCCGATCGCGTGCGACTGGCGTCGGTCGCGACGCGACGCACCTCCCCCGCCGGCGCCCCCTGTTGCGTCGGCGCCGGTACGGGCCCCGCAGGCGGCGTGACGGACGTCACGGGCGTGACGGGGGGTCACGAGGCGTCATGGTTCACGCGTCCGGGATAGTACCGGCGGTCGAGGTCATGGTCAGAGTGACAGCCGCCGGCTAACCTTGGATGCACTTTTGCGAATTACCTACAGTAGATGGGAGCGGCTAATGGAGAAGTCTGTCGTCTATCTGTTGAGTAAGAGTTGTGGTATAGTCTGTTGTGTACTCAGAAATCTGAAAAGCATGTGCGTAGCAAAGCAATCTTGTACTATGTTATCACTATCCGGCCCGCCATCCAATCTATAGTTCTATACCCAGCTGCTCACCACCTTGTTTGCCAGCCGTTGAGAAGCTTGTCTTATCGTTCCTTCTCCAGAGCCTTGCTTGTGAGTTGCAGCATCGCATACGGATCAGATAGCACAACTCTGTAACACTATATGGATAATACCATTGAAACCACCGGCGTAAGAACAGGGGGACCGGCGGTCATGGTTCCCTCACTTCTATTTTTTCTAACATATTCTATTTTGTTTGATAAAGAAATGCAGTGACAAAAGATTGTCAGGATGCGAAGAACCAAAATATGCAAATAAATATTCCATAAGGCCTAAGAAGGATGCAGGTTTCTCTCAAGACGAGATAAATGAGTTTCACTGACTCCCCCCCCCCCTACGCACTTATCGTGACGTTCCTACATCCCTGATTGAAATAATATTTCGGGTCACATGCTTGGTGTACACCAGTATTTAACTGTAACAAAACATTTATTGTGTGGCGAGGAAGTCTTCTACCAGGTGCTGCCATTTAATCATATATCCTTAAAGGGATAGTACCACCTCCGGAGGATTTCTAAAAAACAACTTAAACGAATGGTTGGAATTAAGAATCATATATGCTTTTGCTCAAACTTGCCCTAAAGCTATGTATCGGCAAAACATGTATTTATTTATTTCCGACTCCAATACGTTGTGCCAGGTGTGCTCATCACTATATTCAAGATGGCTGCTCTAATCCTGTTTTGGCGCAACTGTTACGTGTCCAAGTAACGCACCAAAATCCTAGGCGTACAAATCCGCCGAGACTTGACCTTGTAAAGTCTATCAGTGTTATAACAAGGTAACGTCACTTAACTTTTACGCCCAAAGTCGAGCCATAGCCATTCTTGCTGTTTTGATAAATACAAAAGCTAAGATTGTTGACAATATAATTAACTGCATAGGCATGCTATTTTTTCAGTTCACTAACGTAATGGTGATGTTGAGTTTGCAATGTTCAAAATAAAATTATAATCCGCAAAGAAGTGATTCAAAATAGTGAGGAGGCGACTCAAATTTTACGCATGATTTCAAATAACTAGTAAAGCATGCATGGCATGAAGCAGACGGAGCGAGTTATTTCATTTGTGTCCGGCAACTGATAGCAAAGCATTGTTGTTGTTGCAATAGTAAACAATCACTTACCTGCAGCACCTTTCTGTGGGCTTTGTTACTTTTTTTATTTCTGATTTCTCTCACCTGTTAAGGGAATCCGAGCTCAAAGCACGTTCTATATCATTCGGCTGGTATTGATTTTTGTTTATTTATGGATGATGACAGTTTCTGTTATTGTGTCAAATATTTTCCACGTGGTCCTAGACTATACCGATGTGTTTATTTTACGCGAGAGAATGCAATCATGTGTATAACTTTAGCATATATCGTGCAGTGAAACGAGAGTTGATCCCTGAAACCCACACATGTCAAGTCAAGCAAGCAAGCAAGCAAAGCAAGCAAGCAAGCAAGAAGCAAGAAAGCTAAAGCAAGAATGGACGACGGATTTTGGCCCATCTGTAAGACTACGTTCGTTTCGACCGCTTCGCGGTCTCACTCACTCCGTCTGAATTAAAGGTGCTAATGTGTTTTTTGATCTGATGGGGTGGGGAGTTTCGGGAACCATTCTTTGAAGATTAAATCGGACGACGGTTTTTCTCTTCTTTTTTAATTTAGTCCGGAATGCTTTGTAGGGATGCTTTCCGAGGTCCAGGAACCCGCCGCTATAGCGAGAGCTTGTTTGCGCTGGGGTCGCTGACCTCACACCGATCCGCAGCAATTCCTAGTTGGCCGGCGAATTTGAGAGACGAAAGTTTTAACGTTGCCCGACCTAGACCTTGGACAGATCACGTCCCCTGCTCGCTGACGTCACCTGCCTTTGAAGTGCGGACCGCTGCCGTACCGGTCGCTAGGCCATCCCAGTCAGGAGCAAATTAGCGAGCGCCGGAGCGAACTCGAACCCAGGCCCTGGCACTACTGAGATTAGGTCAGAAGACCAGCGCTCTCCACTGAGCTAACAATGGGCGCGAGCTTAAGGACGTACCAATTACGCACCAAAACTATATAGGCCCGGCGAGGTGCACTCTCGCTTCAAATCATATAATTAATTATGCCCATCATTTAATCATATCTATAATTTATTAATCATTTTAACCATTATTAACTACAATATCACATACAACCATAACCAGTCCCCCAGCTGCAGCTCAGTGGGGAGAGCACTGGTCTTTCTGACCCTACTCATCAGTAGTGGCAGCCTGGGTTCGAGTCGCTTCGGCGCTTCGCTATTTGCTTCCTGACTGGGATGGGCCTGCAGCCGGTGGCGAGCGGTCGCAACTCAGGCAGGTGACGTTCAAGCGTAGCGAATTTGTCTATTATTGATTGTCTTTTACATGCTGCGCTCAGACCTGACATATTTCCGGTCTTACCCTGTATTCGCCTATGTAAACCTCACCACAAGTCACATTTCACCTCATAAAAGCAATCCCTTTTTTGTTTTCCTTTTAGGAAGCTTAATGGAAGCAATATGGACCCCGCCCTACAAAAAAATCGGCGCCAGCACGGCAACACAAGAGGCTGTAACAAGGAAATTGCCATCTCCATGAAGCAAACATTGGCGCACGAAAGCAACTGGAGGAAGAGAACCGTTGCGAGAAGGCCTATAGAAATTAAAGACAAAGGACGCCATACATGAACAGGGGAGATGTGGGCAATTTTTCGTTAGTTCTCCGGATAGATGGGATTTCCCACTGCGGAAATGTAGTTTAATTTGGTGTTGTAAATTGCTGGCTTATGTGAATCTTTATCAATAAGAGTTAGCATTACTGTGTTAGAATTTAGTACTCCATAGAATTAAGTCAGACTTGGGATTTACTCTGCGGAAATGTGTTTAATTTTTATTTTTGTCAAATATTGGCTTATGCAAATCTGTATTAAGGAAGTGAAGAGTGTCTCCGCATATTTTCAGATCGTGCCGCTGTTACTTATTTCAAGGTTCTTCAAAACATTTTTCTGTTGTTTTTTGAAAAAACATTATTAGAAATGTGAGTGTACCCCTGTTTGTATATATTGCCCATATTGTGTCCAGTGAACAAGGCTGAGCAAAGATCAGCTGAAATTATATGGACTGCATTTTTAATAATATTCCATCCCGGAAAGCGAAATCCGAAAAAGAAACGATATAATTATCTTCTACCTGGGAAAAATGACTTTAAAAGAACACATAACTATTGCAGTCATTTTGGGGGGCTCAGGGCAGTATTGAGATCACCTGAGGTCATAGAAGGTCCACCTTTTTCTCAAATTTTCCAAGTATAGGACTAAGCTCCAGAAACCCCCAAATATCTCGGTAACTACGATAGCTTTGAACAAACTGGTAGCCATTTGTGTCAACAAATTTTTAGCTCACGTCAATAGTTAAAGATCCAGAGGTCACCAAAGGTCACGATGTAATTATCTAAAAACAAAGTTTGTTTGTGAATAACTTCTAATCAGTTGAACATAACAAATACCACAATCGTGTTTGTCTCGTCAAGTCGCTTCGCAACATAATATTGGTGACTGCGGTTAGGCCAACTTCAAAAGTTGACCTCAGGTCAATTTTGGGGAACCATGTAGATCGTGTTGCATATAGGGCAACGCGACTCGACGAGACAAACACAGTGGTGTCATTTGCAAGTCTCTATCTTTATTATATCAATAGTTCAATAGAGTTCAATAGAGCAATTAATAGAGATCGTAAGAGCTTGATGAGATCGGGTGACCGGGTCCATTCAGGCCTTTGGCCTTCCAAAGTCCCGCCAACAATAAAGTAAAGTAAGTAAAGTAATAGTTATTTGCAAAAATGCTGGTGACCTCAGATGACCTCAGCTGACCTAGCAGAGATCACTAAACAACAATTGTCGCTGCAAGTCTAAATAATAATACAAATGCACCTGGGTCATCAATAATGAGCTCAAGTAATAAATATGATTATGAAACAACTCACCCGATATAATGCATAATCTCTGAATAAAAAGCATAAGTATAAGTATTTTCAAATTAACACAACGGGGAGCTCAAGAGATTGACCTGACCTTAGGTTACCGATATGCAAAACGAGATATGAGAGTTTTAGGTATTTATGACCTTATGAAATCCTGTAAGTTTCAAATCTCTCTGACAAGCACCAATCCTTCGGCAAGACCACTAACATTTGTGGAGGTAGGTCACTTCACATGACCTGGTGACCTGACATGAGATGACCTGAGGTTAAAACGTTCACACAATGTGGGTAATGTATGCCCCAACAGCTGTGCCAAACTTGCACTTGAATTTGTACCTGACCCGGCGACTGTAAACACATATGGCTCGCTTCGTATACATATAACGTCTCTAATATCAATGTCATTCATGCAGCCATTTTCCCGGATAAGCATAGAGCAACAAACCAAGTGATGGTGCGGGCCCACTGGTAATCATTCTTTGCAAAAATGATTATGGAACTTAAGACGCAGAACGCTATTCATGACACGAAAACGCCGTCAGAAAAGCCAATACAATCAGCTGCGGGTCCAGAGGGGGGGGGGCAATCCGTCCATAGCCCCCCCAAAGGTCTGAACTCGGAGCAAAATTTACACACTTCCTGATATAAAAGAAAAGGTATAGGCAAACTTTACAAAGGAAAGTTTGTATTGAATCAGCTATCAATGCATAAATAAGCGCAGAATCCGATGATTGTGTTATATTTTAAGATTATATGATGTGATACTTTTTGGACTTTTCCCCAACTACCGGTGGCCCCTCTCAAACTACCGTTCTAGATCCGCCCCTGATTACAAATACATTGTAGTATCCAGCTACGCTTTGTCATCGAGCTACGCTATTTGAACCACACATTCACACATTCATTCTGTGTACAATTTATTTAACATAACAATCATGAAAATGTTGCAGGCTAGCATTTACCAAGATATTGCACAACATTTATTTGTCTGTGGCAATCAATATCGGTCTTCCGTCAACTTGAGTCTGAGGGAAAATATACATGTGAGCGACCCAACCCGACCGTGGTAATGCCTTTCTGAGGCTGCTTTGCCACTACCCAATAAATGTGTCGAGTAAATGAGCCAATAAAATGGATATAGTAAAATACATGAGCCTGCATCTGTCGGCAGTATGGACGTCACGATTAGGGTAGAGCCCCAATCCGGGCTCAAATAAGGCCGTTACTATGGGAGCGACTGGTCGAATGCCTGCAAAGTGCTGATAAGTGAATATTACGGCCCGATTCAATCGGTCACGATCCTTAATTGAGCAGAATGGTGTTCAGCCGACGAAAGCTAACAGCGCCCATAGCCGGCTATCAATAGAGGACGGGCCGCCATTTGAGCGTTAATGGGGCCCGCTCGTGACAGGTCTCACCATCTCTCACGACCAGCGGACAGCTGGCACAGGAAACCGATCCGACCAGCCGGACCCGCCGCCGTCCTCGATCGACCTGAAGTAACCAGATGACAGGCGAAAATCGGCGAGTGCGGCTAGTTTCAAGACAGCTCTGGTAGGTCTGAGTGGTTCGCGAGACCCGAGGTTAAGAGCCAAATGATTAAACACCTGTTCACTTTTTGGACGAGTTATTTTTGGTTTCAAGATGAATAGAAACAGCATAAGAAGCCAAGTAGCATGAATTTCGTTTGGCATCTGACGAAAGTTCAAACCTTGAGTTCGTTCATTTATTTGTTGTATATTCATTCATAATTTTCAAGAGCCACACAAACAGGATGCGGCCGCGGGTCCCAGTGGTGGAGCTCCCCATGCACGGGTGAAGGTCACTTACGTCAAGCGTACGTCACTAACGTTAAACTAAGGTCACTAACGTCAAACCCACCTCTACAATGAGAATGATTAAAAGCACAAAATAAAATACTATAACGTGACAAAGATAGGCAAAAAGAAGAAAAGCAATAAAACTGGTAGCATTTATACATAATAAAAAATAAATAAATCAGTTCAACATCAAAGAGCGTCTAGAGTGTCTGCTTCTTGTGACGTCAAAGGCAACGTTAATAGCTGTAAACACTGAAGGCAATTTGCGCTTCCAGTCATCAAAAGCGTCCAGCGACGGATTAACTAAGAGCAATGAGTTCATTGCGCGGGTCATACGTGAGAGAAGAGGCTGTTGAGAACGATGTTTGTTCCAAAGCGAGGCACAGATCAGCGAACAGCGCTTCTGCTGGTTTGTCTTGTCATACCACAGGGGACATACAAGCGTTTTGCCTACCACTGTGGCTGCTAACAACAAGCCAGACAAGGCCTACATCAGCACAGCTAACGACACATTTAGATCATGTATAGACTATTTTGATAATAATTTAGGCCAGCAGATATGATTTAAAATTAACCCCGACATCATCAAAAGCACAAGTACAAAAGTCCAAGTGGTTACCGAAAGCCGGAGAAAGAGGCGAAACTAACGAGCCATCGCTAGGCCGCATCCGTGCATTGAAATCCACGCGCATCCACAGCGCACTTCGACTCGAGGGAGCCATGAAACGATTCATGGACGGCAGCCCCATTGTAAAGGCTGAAACACAGCACTCGCGTCAAATGCGTCTCGCAAGCAACGCGTCTTGTGCCTGGCCGTCTGCTCGAAAATCGCATCTTCTCGCTCGCAATCGTGCCGAGAATTTGAATTAGAGTCAAACTGTCTCGCGCGCGAGATAAGAGACCCGCGATTCAGGAAGCGAGATCTGCGGCGAGTCGCAGCGAGACCGCAAGCGGTGCGGACGCCGAGCGAGACACGAGCGGAAAAAGTTGCGTGTATTCAATGGAGTTGCGAGACGCGATTTTCGCGCGCGAGGGAGCTGTGTTTCAAGCCTTAAGACGTCCCAGATAAGTCCCTCTCTACCGAGCTGCTTTCAAGGCCGACATATCGGCAGCGGTGCGGCACCTCCGCATTACCCAAGAGCAGGCCGCTCTCAATATTCCGGCATCATCCATCACGTTCGACGCCTGCTGTCATAGGATGATGGTGATGGAATAGATAGCTCGCGCGCTCCAGGCAGATGCCCTCCTTTTGATATTATGTTTGACACTTCCATCGAAACGCCTTTCTCCGCGTTAAGTTTTCACGATGAGCTCAAGAAAATGTATGCTAGCGTACAAGCGCAGGTCAATCAGCAGCCGGTTCCCTTTGAAGGGTGCGAGTCGTGGAAACAACACATGTTAGGAAGCACAAACCAACGTAAAGGATAATGGCTATTCACGGAAAAAGTTTGCTGTATAACACACTTCCATCCTATAAAAATGACTTAAAAGAAAAAGGTGCGTTGTTTCGTATTTTTCTTGTGCCCTAGAGACACAAAAACAAATGGTATTTCGACGTGTTTTGAATAAGTTGACTGCAAGTGAGAAAGGGAGACTAAATGTTCATGACATATATCACGCCGATAAATACATAATTGACAAATATAAAAATATTAAATCGTCCCAGCAGTACTTACAAAAATGTCGCTGAAAACTATGCCAAAAGCGAGAGAAGCTGCGTGCATATCCGAAATTATTTTCCTATCCAGCGCATGGCATTCGCGCTATTTCAATATCTTCTGTCGTCGTCTGCGGCCGTGCGGCCCGTTAGCGGGCAGATATAGCAGTCATTCGTCACGACGCCGGCACATCAGGCTTCCGTCGACGGCAGAGAGGTATTTCATCTCCGAGTGTCCCGGATCAGAGCCTCCTGGTCTCGGGCGATACGTCAGAGAGAGGCGTCGGAGAGCGGGGGCCGGATCGGTGGGTTCAGTGGCCAGTGCAGCCTCCAGTGGCCGTATGGTGGAGCGGGGGCCGGATCGGTGGGTTTAGTGGCCAGTGCAGCCTCCAGTGCAGCCGTATGGTGTAAGTGGGAGATGATCGAAAGGTCTGGCTGGGCGATCGGTGCCAGTCACAACGAGCAGCAAACCCAGCAGCTCAGACAGCGGTCACTATCATACAGCTTAAGCGATCAAACTATGCTTACGGACATTTCAGTTATTAATAAACACAGTAATGCACAAAATGCGCGGACATATCAAGATGTTGTCACGCACGCACTTCATGATGCAGGGGACGCTGGCCACCTCTCTCTCTGTGGGAAGAGTGCCGTCCTGTCCTGCGGCGCCGGCATGCTCACCTGTTACATCTCAGGCATAGGGAGGCCGGCTATTAAGCTGCCCGGCATCAGCGCCGTGTTAGACAGCAGAGAAGTCAACCACGGCCGAGCACGGCCGAGCACGGCCGAGCGGGCCCGCGGAGCGCGACGAGCCGTTATTGCCAACTCAAGTGGGCACGACGGAGAAAAGACTCATGTCAGCCGCAGCGGCGCGGCAGGAGAGCCTTCATTGATCAAGTTCCAGACAGTGCGGCAGCAGGATATGCGACGCCCGGAGAGTAAACATTTCGTCAGTTTTTTAGTTCTGGTTTTCGAAAACACAATTGTATCGAAGCCCTCGGCCTAAGTCATAATGAGCCTCCTGAGTACCTATACATACTTGTGACTTTCCAGCGAGGAATCATCGCTGCCAATGCTTCAGCCAGGAGGGGGTGTGTCGATTGGTGGGAAGAGGATCGAGAATCAACAAGCACTGGCTTTACCAGTTAATTTACTTAACAAATGCGAATCACTTTCATGTTTAGTTAGCTACTAACAAACGATTGCGGGCACCGTAACTACAATAGAACCAGTAAAGCGCCGTAGTTGGCGATGAACGAGCGAGCGCAAATGAAATGCATGGTGAATTTCAACTCGATCGGGCACGTAGTTTCTGAGATGCAAAAGGTGCGCACGTGCAGAGGCACCCATCCCTGACTTGTGGAAAGGTGGCGGCTGACAGTCTCTAACCACACACCAAATTCGAACACAATCGGCTCAGCCGTTCCTGGGATACATAATAGAGGTGTTAACTGTGCACGTGCGGTATGCACGTGCACAACGGTGTGCACGTTGGATCGGGCCGCTCATATCCATATTTTTCCTATATACCACGAATAACGAGCGAGCGCGAAGCGCTCGCTCGTAAAAACAACAAAACAATGCAAATACAATCATTTCAGTTGGCTGAAGTTCCACGTATCTGCAAAAGAACGCATATTTATGCAAATTTGCTTAATAACATTTTATATCAGTGTTTGGCAGCAACATTGCCGAAGTGGTGTCGTAGTTTGAATTACTTTAATATTTCACAAAGGATCACTTTACTTGGCGGCGGAGGAGAACAAAGTTCCGGCAAGTTGTCAATGGGTCTATGGGTTTAAAGGGAATAGTTCACCTTGTCAATGTTTTTTTTTTTTAGTTGAGGTAGCCAAGCCGTTCTCCATGCTCGAAAATTGACTTGAGAAGCTTTCACATTCTATTGTATTTTACTTCGAAAAGTTGTCAGGCATTTTCCTGACGGAACCGACTCTCGCCAAGCGCACGATATGTGAAACCGACTCTAACTAAGCGCACGATATGTTAACATACACATAAGCTTGTCACACATGCATGCACACACAAGGTTACAACACACGAGGCACGAGGTCAACAAATGAACATACATTAACAGGCTTGATCATAGATCCGTCTCGATAGCATATGGTACTGGCGGCACATGGTCATGTTAGCCATAATCAGGCATATCATACATGACAGGAGCCCAGTGTTCGGCTAGATTGGCAACAGGTTGAGCGATGGAGAAGACCACAGAGGCAGGTAGCGAGTTACAGTCATGTATGGCCCTGGCAGCAAATGAGCTGCGACGGACTCGTGACCCTGCTTGCAGTTTCTGTAACTGTAATGCATGTCCGCGGGTTGTCCTAATGGACGCTGGGGAGACACAGATATCAGCAGATATATCTACTCCTCCATGAAACAGCTGGTAGTACCAACATCACTTAGAAACCCAGCAGCGCACATCTTCATAGAAACCACTTAATTAATTAAAATTTGCTTACTGGAGTCCTAGAAGCCGGAACGTGTGGGCATCGTAACTCCAATCACTGATTGGCTGATTTAACGTATGATTATGACGCAACGATGACGTATAGCTTCGGCACTAAGTATGGCCAACATTACAATATATAGCGCTGGACGAGAACATGCTGTTTTAGTACCTTACTCCCTTCATTCGATGAATTAACTTTGCGAGACATAACCGTTATCACGATGGATTACTTTACGCGAAATGTTTTAAAACATTTTAAAATGTCTTAAAATGTTTTAGTAGTAGCCGCTTTCACGATAGACTAATTTGCGAAAACAAAAATGTTTCAGCCCTCGCCCTACGGGACCGTAGGGCGAGGGTTAAAACATTTCTCGCAAATCAGTCCATCGTGAAAACGGCTATACTACTGAAACATTTCAAAACAATTGAAAATGTTTTAAAACATTTCGCTCAAAATAATCCATCGTGAAAACGGCTATATACTGTGATCGTTGCTAAAATCGTCGATAAACATTTTCCTCAGCAAATATTCCTTAGTGAATCCGAGAAGGGATATACAAGAGGTGCCATCCCGACGCCTGTTCGGCGAAGATGCTTCTATAGAAGCCAGAAAGAAAAAAGACGCCGAAGATAAGCTAGATGTAAAAGTATTGACCAGCTAGAGGCTATTTTAAAAAGCACATATTTATATTTATAATCAACACAAAGTGAGCCAACATCACTGCTGCGAACGTGTTCCGTTAATCTGTCAGTGGACTGTCTCTGTTGTGATCCGTGTTCCGCGCATTTGGTTGTGATGACCGGGGCATGACAGGAAAATGATTGAAATAAGGCCAATGAGAAAATATGTATTTTTCATAAATAAAAACCAATTATATAATTCAGGAAAAAAATCGGATAAAGGAAGAGCACTCACACTCTGAGCGACCAAAGGAAACCCTCCCATGGAGAAGCAATATTAGGGCCTAACAAGAACACTCACACTCGAGCGACAAAGGAACCCTCCAATCGGAGAGCGTGAGGCATTAGGAAATAAAGGAGCGATAGGAGCGATACATATACCCGGTCACCGTGAGCAATGCAAAATTTGTGCACAGCCTTCCGCGGTGTCACTCGCCGTTCCACTTTCACTCAAACACATTTTCACTACGAAGCTGGTTCACTGTTGTAGGCGGCGAGACGAGAAGGCAGCAGCACAGTGCACAGGTTGAAGGCGAAAGGTGAAGTGAAGCCGGGGGTATTGACAACTAGCTTATGTATGAAGTTAGCAACGAAATATGATATGGAAGGTAAATACACAGTATACAAGAAAACTGGGCTCCGCGCGTCCCTCTGCGCTCTGACCCGAATGACCATCGCTACAGTACACACCTGTGCAGCCCTTTGCGTCCAGGTCCNGCTGTGTTATTTGCAAACGGATGTATGCAGAGGCAGAACGGGTGACGGGGGCGCAAGCGAAGTGTGTGACGACGTATTACAGGACGATAGGGTGCAGAAGTGTGAATGTTATATACGGTATATGGTGTGGTGTCTGTAGGTGTGTACTGTGTATGTTATGTGGGCGAGACAGGGTGATGTCTGTATACACGTGTACAAAACCATCTCTCCTCGATACGAGCCAGCAACCCAGCAGTTGCCCTCCCTGTAAGGAGCCATTTCTGTGTATCGGGCCATAGTATTAATGATGTGCGGGTCATTGGGCTGGAGAGAGTGTGGCGATAGAATGTGGAGTATAGGAGGGCGAGAGAGAGGAGATGGATGCATCTTTAAGGAACGAATGGTGCAGTGGGTGGCATGAATAAGAGGTATGGGTAGTTTTAGTCTGTTTGGTTTGACTCGAATGCTGAGAAAGTGAAAGATACAGAGATACATTTCATACGGAATGTATAACACGCCGCAACCTTGCGTGTAGCCACCTATGCAGCGCGATCTGCTGTTGGTAAGGTAGGTATAATTTTGTTAATGGTTCCGATAATTGTCGGATATTTTATCGATGATATCCAATATCTTATCGGTGTATATTTCGCATATCTTGTTTAAATTCGCTAGCTTTACTGGTTTATTACCTCTGTTTAATATTTTAGATTAGGAGTATTGCAAAATTGTGGGCGCGTTCTTATGTCTTGGCTTGTGTGTTTTTGTGTTTGTATTGTTCGGCGGAACGGACTGGCCATATCTTCTGATGGAGCTAAAATATATTTATCCGAAAAACGTAAGGACGAGTATTTTAATTTAAATGGGCCTATAGCTGATACATTTTATACATTTTTACCTAAGCCGAAAGTACGATACGAAACACAACATTCGACCTTAACCTGACATAAAGATGAGCGTGCCAAGACGTTTTATCTCCCCAAGGAACCTGGAAGACGCATTCCTGGAAGCATCAGCCGAAAATACCGGTAAGGGTGTTGTAGTGACTTACCTGTAATGTCCTGGCTGATCGTGTGCCCACCCGGCAGTCTGCCTGGGCTCGCTCCTGCCCGCGTCCTGCGTGCGACGTTTGTATACTGTGCCGGCGGTGCACGCCGGCGGCGGTTTGAGACTAGCGCGGCGCCACGGTCGGCCGCGCCCGGCAGTGGGCTTCAGGACCCAATACAGGCTGGACGGTTGTCGCTCAGTTCATTTACACTGGCCGACGGATGGAATAAAGCTCTACGAGGCGGTGCGGCGCTTGAAGACGTCCAGATGGCGGACGGCAGCGCAGCAATGGGCCACCTTCAGCTCGAGCCGTTCGAGCCGGACTCTGGCTCCTAGACGGAATGGCAGGAGCGGCTGCACTTCTTCTTGGAGAGTAGCGGCATTTCCAGCGAAAACAGAAAGAAGGCGACGTTTCTGACGGTATGTGGAAAAAAGACTTACTCACTTATTAGAAGTTTAATTTCGCCTGAGAAGCCATTGAATGGTGTCCAGTTTTGAGCGACTTACTGTCAGATTGTCAAGGATCATCAAGATCCCACTCCATCGGTGCTTGTCAGCTCGTTTTCAAGTTTGTCATGCAGTCGCCGTTGTGAGCCAAACGATTGCTGGACCCTATGTTGCTGCTCTTCGCAAGGCATCTGAACATTGCTGTTTTGAGAGCACTCTCGAGAACAGGTTGCTGGAGCAGCTGGTCATCGGCGTCGGAGATGAGCGAATGCAGAGACGTCTTTTGTCGGAAAAGATCCTGGACTTCAGCAACGCCGTGAGAATCTGCCTGGCCCTGGAGACTTCCACCAAGGATGCTCACCTGATGTCCAGCAACGGTGAGAGGGCTGAGGCGTCAGGCCCGTTTAAAATCAGATTTTCGTGGGGTGTCGACTGACTCTGACAGGCGCTGCTGGAGATGCTCTGGAGCCAATCACAGTGCTGATGTTTGTCGCTTTCGTAACTCGAAATGTTACAACTGCAGCGGTATCGGACACGTATCAAAGGCTTGTCCGAGGCCCCGGAGATTCGCAGGAGGGTATCCAGGCCGTGGGAGACCTCCGGTCGCGGCGCAGGTGGCAGCCCGCCACCGAGCGACGAACGCCGTCAACGTGTCGGACCAGGAGGACTGGGAACAGCTGCGGTCAAGACGCGAACAACGTCCAGCAAGTTGCAAGCAACGCCAGTTCCAGTGTCAGCAAAATCGACCAGTGAGCTCTCCTCCGCCTTCGCTGTAACGCACTTCCAGCGAACCGCGGGTGGCATGGAGATTAGACACTGGGGCTTGTTAACACACTGATCGGTGAGACACGTATAAGATCGCTCCAGATTCGTCCAAAGTTGAAACCAAGCGTTCTAAGGCTGCAGAAACGTTACACGGGGGATTGTGATTCCAGTGGCAAGGAGAGTTCCGACATCTTGTCGTTGTATTAATGATCAAAGTATTCCCAGCTGAAGTTGTGGTGGTACAGGGTAAGCCGGACAAAGTTTGCTGGGACGAGACTTGGCTTAAAACTGATGGCAAACTAGACTGAAGAGAGGTGCATTCTGTGGGAAACGTTTCAGTTGGGTGCTGAAAAGGAAGTATCCCAAGTGTTCGACCTGGTTTGGGAGAACTGAAGGGGTGTAAAGCTCCGCCTCCACATTTACCGAGTGTTCAGCCCAGGTTTTTCAGCAGCCCGCTCTCTAGCCATCGCCTTCAAGGACAAGTTGAAGAAGCAGCTGCAGCAAGGACATCGACGCAGGAGTTCTGGAGCCGGTCGCCCATAGCAGCTGGGCAGCTCCGCTGGTTCCTGTCCTGAAGAAGGATGGCACTGTGAGGGTATGTGCAAACTTCAAACTGACAGCAAATCGAGCGGTGACGCTAGACAGCTATCCGCTTCCACGTGCTCAGGACATTTTTGCAAAACTTTCAGGGGGAAAAGTTTTCAGCACGCTAGATTTGGCACAGGCGTACAATCAGATTGTTGTGCATGAAGACTCCAGGGATGTACTGACTGTGAACACATCAAAGGGACTGATGCGCTATTCTCGCTTGCCTTTTGGGATCAATTCAGCCGTCAGTTTGTTCCAGAGGGAGATCGAGCAGGTTATGCGTGACATCCCGGGAGTGGTGGCTTACCTCGATGATATCTTGATCTCCAGCAGAACGACGGAGGAGCATCTTCAGGCACTTGATGACGTGCTGGCTAGACTGGAGAAAGCCGGGTTGAAGGTCAGACCAGCTAAGTGAGGTTCTTGGTGTCTAGTGTCGAGATACCTGGGGCACATACATCGACCAGGACGGCCATCGGGACCAACTCCTGCCAAGGTACGAGCCATCCAGGTCCGTACCAGAACCAAGAATGTTCGGGAATTGGAAAGCGTTCTTGGGACTTCTGGGACCTACTACTCCAGATATACATTCCAGACCGCAGTCACAAGCTGGCACCGCTCCACGCTCCTACTGCAGAAGAGCGTTTCCATGGCACTGGGATTGCAGCACAGGCGGCCAGTTTCCGGTGGGCTTCGTGACGTTCTCTCATCAGACTGCCGTGTTGCGCCCACTTCGACATCGATAAGAGGCAAGTGCTCTGTATGCATGCCTCTTCTGTCGGGATACGGTGCTGATTCGTAGCTCAAAGGAACCAGATGGGACTGAGAGACCATTGGGGTGTTCCAGGAGTCTTTTTCCACGAGTGAGCGGCAAGTTACTCTCAGTATGAGCGGGAGGCTCTTGCTATCACGTTCCGGTGTGTAAGCAAAAGTTCGTCATCTCCGTACCTGTTGGGAAATTGCCTTCACTCTTGGTGCGGACCACACAACGTTAGTGGTAATGCTTTTGGAGAGCACGCTGACCTCCTGAGGACTGGCACTCGCCAGGATCCGCAGATTTGGGCGCTCAGCTGTCTGCGTAATTTAAGTACGAGATCAGGTATCGGCGAACCGGAAGGAGATGGGTAAACGCTGATGCCCTCAGCCGATATATCCCTGCCTGACTTCGACCCAACCTTCGCAGGACGAGAACCTGGTTCTGCTGGTCGATGACGGACTGTTTGATGCCAAAAGGATAGCACTGTTGACTTCACGTGATCCGGTGTTGTCTCGAGTGATGCATTTCGTCCAGAAAGGTGGCTGGCTGCAAGACTCTGACCCAGAACTGTCTGTGTTTTCTGGGAAACGGCTAGAGTTGTCTGTGTGCTGTGGTGTGCTGATTGGGGGTTCACCGTGTCGATTATCCCCAGCATGGGCGGGCGTGATGCCCGGTCTTGACGGAGCTTTCACGCAGTCTCGCCCTGGCATTCGACGCATGAAGGTCTAGCCGAGGCTCGTTTTGGGGGCTGTTCTGGACAGGACATGGAGAGCGCATTGTGAGCTCTTGTTCAGGCATGGCCAGGAGAAGCAGACCCGCACCCGATCGTGCTGCCCTCTGCATGTGGCCCTGGCCTGATCGGGCCTGGTCACGGATACATCTCGACTTCGCTGAGCCCACGAAAGGAAGGTATGTGATGGTCGTGGTGGATGCCTATTCCAAGTGGATAGAAGCAGAGTGTTGTACCAGCGTCTGTTCTAAGGCAACGATCTCCAAGCTCAGGAGGATGTTCTCGAGGTGGGGACTCCCAGACTGATTGTGACTGATAAACGCCACGTCGTTCACATCGGCAGAATTCCAGAGTTTCGTGCCGAAGAGAATGGCATACATCACAAACCTATAGAGCACGCCATAGTCAGGGAAAATTGGTTGGCTAGAAACTCTAGATGTGCTGTACGTGAGGTAAAGCTTGCTTTACAGAGGTCTGACGACAGCTGGGAGGCTACGTTGTCTCGTTGGTTACTTCGTCAGCATATCACGCCTCACAGTACTACGTCAGTTGCGCCCTCAGAGCTCATGGTCGGGACGCCTCATCCGGAAAGCCGTCTGATCTCCTGCCCATCCGGACAGCGGCAAAGGTGCATCAAGCAACAGGTGACGCAAAGCGAAAATCATGTTCCCAGGTAAAGTCAGACCGAAAATTCGATGTGTTCCGCATCTTGTTTTTGAAGAAGAAACTATGGCGTTGGGGTCTCAGTGGGTGCTGGAACTTGTCGTCGGCGTCGATGGGCCGGTGTCGTATGTATGCGGTCAGGAATGGAGATTGGTTAGAATTAATGGCGAGGCGCCACGCATCAGCTACGAGTAGTACTAAACAGCGACAGTGTTTACAGGCGAGCTCCTAGCGGCCATGACTGCTGATGCTGAGATGGCTGCTGCTCCTGGTGCGGCTGTGGGCGGAGCGACACCGTCGACGACTCCGTCGGCCGCACTGCGTCCACCTCTCTCGGAGGCATCGGAGTCGGCCACCACGCAGCTGCCGTTCCGGGTACCTGAGATGGTTCCTGCTGCGCTGGCGCCGCTGCCAGGGTACTCTGGACCTGGCTTGCATGCGTCTCTGTCGGGGACATCCGAGCCCTGGCCATCGCGAGGTGCCTGCGCCAGCGCGCTGACAGGCGGGTCGACGTTCCCCGAGGCCGGTGCGGGAACGACGTCGGCGGGGCAGCCCAGTGACGTTCCCCAGAACCATCGAGCGCGAGTGACGCTGGTGCCCGTTCGCCCCCCCCCTGCCCCCCCCCCCCCGCCCGCCCCCCGAGACCAACGGTCCACTACACAATGAAGAAATACAAGGCCTGAGGACCGCAACCAGAGGGGGTGGTTTAAGTGTCCGCCGGTCTGGCAGACTGAAGAAACCGACTAAAGTTCTATGGATCCTAAATTGTGTTTTGAAGTGCGTTTTCGTTTATATCTTTCGGAGGCAGTGTTAGTGACTTACTTGTAACTGTCCTGGCTGATCGTGTGCCCAAGCCCGGCAGTCTGCCTGGTGGCTCGCTCCTGCCCCGCGTCCCTGCGTGGACGTTTGTATACTGTGCCGGCGTGCACGCCGGCGGCGGTTTGTGACCGAGCGCGGCTGCACGGTCGGCCGCGCCCGGCAGTTGGCTTCAGGACCCAATACAGGCTGGACGTGTTGCTCAGTACTTTACAGGTGTAGAGTCATGTGCGTTCCTGTGCGGCGACATCAAAGATGATCACGTCCGTATGACACACCTTGTCTTTCCGAAGCAAACAGGCACAGAAAATACTGTAGAAATGCTTGAGGATACATGTGTGGACTTATGCCTGATTGAAAAAGGCTTGTCTGTGCTGGGTTGGATACACACCCATCCCACTCAGACTGCTTTTCTGAGCAGCATAGACATGCACACTCAGTTTGGTTATCAACAACTGTTGCCTGAAGCCGTAGCTGTGGTTTGCGCACCACTGTATGGTTACAATAAGTGGCTACG
>VOPJ01006268.1:0-24134 GCA_014673585.1 Semibalanus balanoides
GGCGGTACCTGTTATCTTCAATTCGAATTGATCAAATAGCCATCATATCATGCGAGTATCTAACCTACGCGTACATAATGATATAATATACGTTATTTCATTCCTTGTCTACAGGTTTAGATCCAGTGATAAACTAATTTCTCCGGAGCAGTCAAAATGACGTCATCAGCAGGACCCGGGGTAAGACACCAATATTTATTTATATCTTTGACACACTTTCTATAAACTTAGTCCGATTGTTTGCATGTGATGGATTTCCGAGATCAATAGGTACCCAAACAATGCACACCTCGTTACGATTTTCTCATAACCAAAACATGTTATCCATCCTTCGCTTCCGCTACAGTACAATCTTCCTACATTCGATACAATAATGCGAGTGAAACGCATGATGGGTTGGTGACCACGACCAGTGTTTCAGGAGCCAACCACATGCTGTGTCGGTATCATTCCTTGTAACTATGCGTGTCGTTAAGCCGCAGGCGGCCTCTTGTCCTGCGGCGAGCGAGCGCTCCAGTTCGGCATCTGGCCTTAGCCTCCGTCATGTGCAGTCTCCGAAGTGTCGCATCATTCCTGTTTGGGACAGTTGCCGTCTGTGACCGTCGACTGCGCCGGCACCAGTTGCCGGCGTGCCGGACGGACGCTCACTGGGTGTCGCACGTCGCTCAGTGACCTGAGACTCGTTTCCACAGAAACTGTCTGCCGTCTGCCTCAACACCATCTACACACAAGTCTTGACTTGTCTTGACTGACTAGTCTTGACCAGCTACACACAAGTCCATTGCTGGGTATATAACCACAACATGTAGGGCCTCGATGACCACTTGACAAAAATCACGCGCTGCCATTTTCAAGCAGTGACGTCCAATGTTTGCAACCAACGTCCAATCAACGTCCACCACTCCGGGGTTCACACCCGCACGCTCACCCGGTCATACGGAGACAGCGGCTGCAGGCTACACTGGTCATATGGGTCACACAGGTCACGCGCATGCGCAGTGCCAGAATCGGTGGAAGACGGGGCAAGGGAAGGGATTTTTTCCCCCTCCACAACCCACTCAACAAGTAAGGGTAAATCATAATGATTTTTCGAAACCCCACCGCTATTTTTTAAAAGAGAAGCTTATTTCGATTGTTTTCATTTTTGTTAAGGACACATGGCCGACGGCCCTGAGGTGCCCCAAACCAACCCGAGGAGCCCTCTAAGGCCATCAGAAGATTCTCAGTCGGCTTCAGGGGCCCTTGATAGGCCCGAGGGGGATTTCGGAAAGCCTGAAAGTTCCTCAAAAGGCATGGCCCTGTCCGGCGTTTTTTGCGACCACTTAGAGGCCCTGCAAACTATAGTGGCTTTAATCGGAGAAGATACCATTTCGTTTTTTTTTTTGTGGATGGGTCTTTTACCGAGGAGCCCCTTCGGTCACTTTGTCCCCCATCCGAAAATACCTTTCGCCACCACTGGCGCTGTGACCTGCTCGGTCTGAGTTGTACTCAGCTGCTTTGTCACAGGAATGTTTTGACAGGTATTACGTAATAGTTTTATGATATCACTTGGGAAATATTGTTTAGTATTGCGATACACATGGCAGAGTATTTTTCAACGGAAGTTCCATGATTTAATTCCGCCCAAAAGGTTCACTGCATAATGCCCAAAATATTTTGCAAAAACGGGAATTCCAAATCATTTTAAGAGAGATTACTGTAGGCTTGGGCTTGTTTACCTTTTTAAGTTAAGTTATAACAATTTCTAAATAATATTTACAAATAAATATTGTTTTCATTCGTCCTCTTCATCATGATCACCTGACCTAATTGTTAGCACAGGTCGTAGCTGCCACGAAAAAAACTGGTTTGGCAGAGGGAGGGGTGAAAGGGGAAAAATCGCTCTTGAGTACCATCAAAATCCACACATCCATATTTCCCTATCGGATTTAACCAACGAGTCACTGGGGGGGGGGGCAATTTTATAGTCACTGGGGGCCCTGAGGAAAAAAAAAAAAAAAAAAAAAAAAATATATAAAATATAATCACGAAAATGCAGCTATCAACGCCAAACTTTTGGTACCTGACCGGGCATCTTTTGCACACCCTTTTCATTTTTTTTTGTATTTGGTCAAATTTGTTTTAAGATAAAGCTAAGTTGGTGACATCACTACACACGATTTTGACACCAAAATCAGCAAAATTTTAGGACACCGTACAAATGCCATGTAGTAAACAAAACGGAATCCGAAAACGTGTGGATATAGCAAATGTAAAGGGCTACAATATGGAAATCTCGGATTTATGAAATACTGTTTTTTACTCCATTTTTTACCAATTTACTTTTTTGAAAAAAATGCCCCAAAAATCAAAACTTTTACAGAAATATTTAAAAAACGGAATATATGTAAAATAACTATACATATTCAACCACCATACCAAATTTTAAAATTATATATGTATTTTTGACTGAGTGATTACGTCTAAGGTATGGGTAACTCGGGACGTTAAATCTTGAAATTTAATTTTGGCCTTTTTTACCAGATACAGACAAATACAGAGCAACACTGTTTTTCTGAGACAAAACTGGTCTAAAAAATGTAATGATGTATGGTATTATTCAATTTCAAATTTTGGCCTTTTTGTGACATGAGCTTGAACTTTAGTTGACCTTTACTTCACGAACATTTAAGTCAGGTGGTAAAATGAGTATCAGTTTCGAGTTGTACACGTAGAAATAGTATATACAACATGCGTTGCATGACTTTTGTATAATTTTTGGGCATAGTGACATTATGTGACCTGACCTTGACCGTGACATTTTGCCCAAAAATCCCCCATTAGCTCATTCTGGATGTGCGTCATACCGCGATCGTCTAAATGGTTCCGAAGATACAATAGGGCGGGCTACTCCCCCCAGTGACTCGTGTTATAGAAAATACCCTAGTGACTGCCGGGTTAACCCACTTTCTCGTCCAAGTTGGGGAAGGGCTGAAACCAAATTGGGGGCGCTGAAGCCAAGTTTTTTGGGGGGCTGAAGCCCCTCAACTGAAAAGGAAGCTACACCCCTGGTTAATCATGATACACATTACATGACACGATTCGATCCTCGGAAAATGCGTATTTCAGTTAAATGTCCATCTACATACATTTGCTAACGGATATTTGCGCGTACTAGCGGGCGTGCAATAAGCAGACACTTCAACATCACATTTCGTCTGACCCCAGGCGGTGGAAGAGCCCAAGCCGATCTGTGCACGTCTCCTGAAGCTGCTGTTCGGCCATGTGGGCCTTTTTCTCCTGGTGTCGGCCGTTGCAGTTCTCGGTAAGTGAGTAGGTATATGTAGTCTGGTTTCTGATGAATTATAAACAAAACCGTTCTGGAGTTTTGTGCCGAAGCTTTTTTAGATGAATTTGATGGTAAATCAAGCTGTTCAAGAAATGCGTTCGAAGTAGAGTAAAGATATTAGTGTGTTGCTATGTATCAATGCTTGCGAGTGTATTTTTCCGCATCTTATAATGCAAGACTTGTTAAAGGGACACTGCCACCTTAACATTCGATTTTGGTTGAGATAGCCATTTTCAGTGCTAGGCATTGCAATTATGTATAGTATAAAATAAAACAACCACCGAGGTCGAATCAAAAATAAATTTGAGTTTGGTTTTGACATCTGTAACATCCCCAGTCCTTAGTGTTTTTGAACGGGGACCCTGATCCGATAACGTCGTCACTCTTTACTAAATGTTGATGATAGTCGACTTGTTTTACATTTGGCCATACATTAGCCGTACATATTGCAGCGTGAAGGTTTTCTCTATTCCCGACATTCCTTCATATTACGTCATCAGCCCAAATATTAAAGCTTAACTTTGTATGAAATCGAACACTGTTTGTGAGAAACAAATGTCATAATCGTGTTCGGCAGCAATTACTTTATATTTAACACCACAGGCGGCGTACATTTGAGAACTTTTGGGAATGTGGCAGTGTCCCTTTAATGCTGGGGGACATGGCGGCTAAATGTACGCATGGTGGCTAATGTTTATCGAAACGATGTACCCAACTGTGACTACGCCCTACTTTTATGGCATATCACCCGATATTCCAATTGCGATTCAATTATTAATTTATTTTATCGGCTATTCTTGCAGCTTTACTGATAATGCTTGACCCTATTCCTTGCTGGGCAGATTTTGCCCCCCCCCCCAGTCGTTTTTTGCTTGCCGCTTCTAAACCGTTTAGCCTAGCGTCTTAAAACTTTGTTACCTTTCTAAGAATTGAATGACGCGTCTTGTGTAAAAAAGGGAAAAAAATCGGTGAGGCAGAGGCGATGCCAGGCTCATGCTTTGGGGAGGCAGTTACGAATGCAGTTGTGCGGCGCATACTTTCTTCGTAGTTTGCGGTGTAATAAGTGGGTCAGGCACGATGTCGCTGGAATATACATAATGCATACTTTGACTGTACACATTTTGGGGCAGGAGTGCACTCAGATACATAAATGGGAGGCGATACCAACCACCAAATTAGGTGCAACTTCAAATTAGTAAAATTATCAAAGGCGTTACGCACATGGTGCCTCACGATGTTCACCTGGATCTGCCTATGAGCAATATGTTATGTTTTTTAACAACTTGCAGCAAAAAAGACTACATGTGACGTTCATATCGTCCCAAACAATCACGAACGGCGCTTATTTGTTATAAAAAAATCCCATTTTACATTCCCTTAATACGCCTATGATATTTATTTTGGTACTGGTCCTTTGATATGTGAAAGCCCAGTGCCTTGGAAGTTCAAAAACGTTTTGGGTGCTAAAATCAGTCAAACCACATTGCCGCAATGACCTTTAAAAAAAAAATACCCTGGCCCCTCATTTTTAAACACAAAATAAATGTCGTACTCCAAGACGAAAGATAGTTTAACGGCGCATCGAATGGTGTCCGTTCATCGAAGTCTACTGAGCGGTTCTCAAGATGTCGGGGGGGGGGAGAGAATCTGCCCCCGCACGTTAACGTAATTCTAGCCGCCCGCAAGGAATAGGTTTAATCTATAAACAGGTTGCAGGCGGTACAAAATCGCTGATTTTTTGACGTTACTGTAGAACTCCTGCCTACTACAATATAAACCGCCTTCCTTAAGACGGTCAAGCACGACTTCTTTTTAGTGAGGCGATCTCCGCTATGATTCCTTGACACGCAAACAATACATGCTGCACCAGGGTAAAAATAGTTATGATTTATTGCCCACATTTGCTGCCTAAAACGGGCAAAATCGTCGGCCACCGCACGTCATAGGAGTTATGCTTTTGTTGCGATAATGCGTAATGCAATTTATGTCATGACCCCCGCGGGCTACCAAAATAGCTCCAACTGCAACCAGGGCTGGTAAAAACGGGCTTCCTTGTCCCGCGATCAAATCTGGCCGAAACAAAGCGGCCTCGTGACCTGAGCATTGTAGCTGAAAGCAGATCCACACTGCCACATATTCAAAGCAAACGAATGTTCGCAATGCCTACCCATCAAATGACGTTTTCACAACACAAATCACGCATTGAAGTAGTCCTCACTCGCCATCACAATGGTCTTGCAAGGCCGAAGAGTGTGAATGGCCTTCTCGGCCCCGGAGAAAACTTTGAAGGTGTATTTTCTGGCGCCCGCTTTATGCATTATGATCGCACTTTTTACTAGCCCTGCAACTACGTCCTGAGGTTGCCGCACCAATATATTCGTGTCTCAATTTGTCAAAACTGCCGTACCACTCAGGCTGTGTTCTGAACTGTCACATCCCCGGCAGGAAGCTCTGGTTTCCCCGGCGGGAATTTTACTCTACTACAGTTCGGCAATGTACTCATACATTGTTACTCCTGTTAACTACTTGCTACCGGAATCTGATAGAAAGCACCTTTTCTACCGATTCCCCGGAATTCCCCGCCGGAATCGACGGGTCAGATCACAGCCTTAGATAACTTTGTGCTGTGCGTTTCAGGAGCGTTTGCCTTCATGAAGCTGGAGGAAGGACAACGAGCACCATCGATATCTTCTGAAGCAGAACAAGGCCAGGGACCTGGAGGACGCCTACAGCTACATCTCCTCCTACCTCTGGCACTACCAGGTCACGCCCAACCTCACCTTCAAAAAGTGGGATGAGGAGGTGAGAAAACTGTTTACATCTCCGAATGTCTCCGTTTTACTTGTTTGGCTTCTATTGCTGTATCTTCTAAAGAAGACGAATATATATATATGTATTTTTACGAAATATATTTTGTAATGTTGTTGAATATTGAATGGGCCAGTCTCTACATCTTTATTTTGACTTACAGCAGTTAGCAAATTAAACCCATCAAACTACCCATCATTACAAAAAACACATTTGCAGCGACCATGCACGGGTTTCAAAGTCCCAGCCCTTCTAACGCCCTGTGCACATTCAACCGCAGCAGGACTGATTGCCGCGCCGCGCCACTTCGTCATGTCCCTGCCTTGTCGACGTGGCCATTGCTGCCCACACGACACTGAGCACGCTGCGAGTAAATCAGACAATGGCTGTGGTCTGTGCGGCGTTATGGCCGCCAGTATGACGTATGGAGGTCGATAGCGTGCCTTCAGGTGGCGAGCCGGCGAAAATAGACCTTCATGACCCCGGGGGAGACGGGGCTTCATGGGTAACAAGCGACTGTTGTCCGCTGGTCGTTCGTTGTTACGGGCTGGACATGGCGATCGAAGCGGACTAATTGGGGTTCTGGCAATAAAAATGGCAATAAAAAGTGCGATGACCTCAACTCGTTGCTATTATATACCGTGAAGTACTTGTACACTAACGGGAGTACATGTGTGACGGCGGTTAGTCAAGTTTGACTTCCATGAGTCGTTGACTTGTTTGCACTAACCACCATATTCGCGTAGCGATATTTCAGAGAACGATTCCTGCAGCCACAACGAGCTTGTTGAATATCGTTCAAAGTCACGGAGGTTATGTCATCACGCAAAACATTTTCCTTTTCACCATAGAAGGGAGCCTGTCATGCCCTGATTTGACCTGACCTGCCATGCCCTGACCAGACTTCACCAGACCTGACCTCTGGTGACGTCTTACCGCAGGTGAAGGAGAACCTGAAGATCCTGGAGCACTTCGTCTCGGACGCTGTGACCACCTACAAGTACGACGGCACCATTGACGGCTGGAACTACGACTGGACGCTGCCCAAGGCGCTACTCTTCACCATCAGCATCATGACCACCATCGGCTACGGCCACATCTTTCCCAGGACGTTCGGAGGACAGGTGGGAACTGGGAGCTTATGTAGTCGCGCGGAAACCGCTCCGCAGTAGACGAAAAACGGCGCAGAGTAGCATTCGAAATGAAAGAGATGAGACATGGGAAATACATTCCGACCTAACGACAGGTTACATTAGATTACTTGTAACCTGATATCATATGTAACATTTATTTCTGTGACCCAATGTGGACAAGGTTCGAAGTATTTTTTACGACGATGTTCTGAAACGAGCAAAAAAAAAAAAAATCGAACACTTCTTCCTTGTTTTAGTCTAGGCCTCAAGCGACCGCCAAACTATATCACTCACACGTCTCGTAGACCCATATGTCCCACCTTTTTTCGCTGACTCGTTCAGATGTTCACTGAATTCAGATATTCACAGACATAGTCACAGACACCTTGTTAAGATGTTCACCATTGCGCTGCGCTTTTCAGATGTTCACCATCTGCTACGCCATGATCGGGACGCCGCTGCTGCTTGTCTTCCTCGGCAAGATCGGCGCAGGCATGTCCGACTCCTTCAAATACATGTACAGGTCAGCAGTGGGACCGCGACGTGAAGGTCGCCGGTTCTTAGTTCTAACCCAGAGAGGGACAATGTTTTTTTTGCCAGGTGTGCTGATTGTTTGGGAATTTCGATTTTGAAGTTATTTTTTTGTGTAGTTCTGTTGAGAAGGAGTTAGGTATTATATTCCTTATATAAATCACAGCGACTGCGTCTACGACTGACTGTGTCTGTGACTGTGTCTGTGACTGTGTCTGTGACTGTGTCTGTGACTGTGTCTGTGACTGTGTCTGTGACTGTGACTGTGACTCTGACTCTGACAGTGTATGGGACTGCAACTGTTTCAGTCGCTGTATCTGCCGCTGGTGTCGCAGTCGACGTTACGAGACCGAGGCGGGAATGGGAAAACGGAGGAAACGCCTACTGGAGGACGATGTAGGCAAGGAAGAATACATGCCCACTGATGAGGTAACGTCATCATGTGACTAGCATGCCAACCGATAGTTATGGCATGTGCAGGACTCGGTACCACACCACCGACCTTCGGTATCACTGACCATGAACACACTCACTTTCAAGCTCGTATTGACCCTAACCCGCGCTTGACTGGGATCTTATCCGAACGCCATTGACCAGGGGGCAAATAGTGTCCCCTCGTTATCTCAGGAACTAATGATCGTAGCGAGACGCGCAAGGCGGCATTCGAAAGCAGGCTGATGTTGGCCGGTCCCCCGCCAGTTATTTCCTTTCCACAGCCATCCTCCCTTGCTGCAAAGACACAACCGGTCGGGTGTCGCGGACGAAGAAAAAAAATGTCGCCTCTCCACTGTACATCGCGCTGTTGTATCCACGGCCACCCTTCACACACTGCCGTCTCCCTACCAGTCCCCCCACCCCCCACCCCCTCCCCGCGCCCCGTCCGTCCCGTCTCTGCCTGGCGTCCCTCTCCCCTCGCTCATATCTCCGATGTGTGCTTGTCCTTCCGCTCGGCCCCCCCAAACGATGGCTTTAGCCGCTGGTGCCGCTAAGGTTCCAATGGGGTCGCCGTGCTGCCGTCCTGCACAACTGCACAGCAATGGCCTTTCCTTTATCCCTTTTGGCGTGATGTTGGCCGGTCCCCGCCAGTTATTTCCCTTTCCAACAGCCATCTCTCCTCTGCTGCAAGACAACCGTCAAGAACCACCTCTTTGTTCCAGAGGCATTCAAACATACTAATAAATTTTTGAATTGAGCGTCGCACATGAGGTCAAGGTGGGTCAAAATGTCAAATAATCGATATCATTTGAGTGTTTGTAACCATGCTTCCATCCAATAGCCTTTGACTGCAACATGTTCATCCAAAGTGGCCCCAAAGGACCGACACATATCCTGCATGACCAAACAAGGATATTTTTGGAAAGGTCAAGGTAAAGATCAGGTCCAACAAAGGTCACTATCCGAAAAAAGAGATTTCCGAAAGTCATGCCGACACGTGTTTTTATGGATGTTGTATACGTATAAATCGATAGTGATAATCAAGGCAACAATCTTGAGCTCAATTAAAGTGAAGTATGGTGTCAAGCTTAGGTCAATTCAGGTCCAATGAATGTCAATTTTTAACATTGAATAAATCTGAGACAAAAGGCATGTTTTTAACCAGTTTTTATCTCAGAATACATGCTGTCATTGATTTGTCTTCATCTTGTCAAAAAAGCAAAAAAGCAATTTCAAATGGTAGTCATCAGTTTTACTATTGCTTGGGCTTCTTAGTAAAAATGGCGCTCTTCAATTTTAAACTTGTCTGTTTTATTGTTGTAGCACTTTGCTTTCACATACATTTATAGTTTTTTATATTTTAAATATTTTCGCAAACAAATGTGTCAAAAAATGTAAATGTCAAAATTTCGTCATTTTTGTGTTTCAGAATATTTTTATGTCTGTCTGGTTTTGTTCCATTTTAGTTTATCTTTTATTTCTCCCTTTTCACCGCTTTTCAAAGTTTTGGTGATTTTATTGGTAAATTCGAGCATAGTTCGTTGTGCTTGAAAGGCTATTACTCAGTCGAACATTGTGATATTCTATTGGAATTTGGTTGATGTGTTGCTTGAACACCACTCTCACATATATTCTGTTTTTTATATGAAAATGTAAGAACAAAATGAAAAAGTTGTAATAAAATTTAGTTAATATAATTTGATACTACATGTAATTTCCGACCCTTCAGTTTTTTGGGGAGGGGGTTAGTTTATCATCAAATGTAATTTTGTATAGTTGCTTAAAACTTGAGTGATTTTGTCGCTAAATTAAAAAACGTGATGTCACAAAACGGTGTATATCTATACCCCTAAAAATTGAAACATTTTTAATTTCTCCAACCGATCTACAATTGATGTGCAGGAAGGTACTGCAAGTTTCAGGTTGATATCTCTTGACGTTATCGTGAATAAACGACAGGGGTGCAATATTTGCTCCCCGGTCAAACTCGGGCTAAGCAAGCCGACCTTCAGGTTCTGAATGACCTTGAACTAGAGGTGGCAAAAGTTGATATTTTTGGGAACCAGACCCGACCCGGTCCCAAAAGCTAGAAAATGTACCAGTAATACCCGATGCAAGGCAAGTTTGGACCCAGCAGACCCAGCCAGCAAAATGTTGTCTCCAGATAGTATTGACAAATATGCACTCTACAGTTAGTGCAAGTAAAAATTATTCTTGTAGTTTTGCAAAGTTCATAAAAGTTCATATTGGCCAGTCAGCACAAGAAACATGCTTATCACGTGTTCCTACTTTCGTAAAACCAGCCATGACACACAAAGTTGGACCCAGTCTGTACCGTTATCATTTGGCGGGACCAGTTCTGGGCCCCAAAACTTTTTGGGGGGGTCAGATGGGTCCAGACTGGGTCTAGAGACTGGTTCCTCGGGTCCACGTTTTGCCACCTCTACCTTGAACACATCGAAATCCCTTGAAGCTTCAGCTCACTGACCTTCAAACGCCAACTGTCCTTGTACACCTGAGCTCAGGTTCTGACCATAAGTCACCGTTCTGACCGTTACGTCACCGTTTACACTCCCCATCCTCACTGAGTCCTGCCGGTGCTGTCCCTAGGTGCAGGTACCGATCATCATCACCTTGATCATGATATCGCTCTGCCTGCTGATGGGAGCCGTCATCTTCTCCAACTGGGAGGACTGGACGCTGAGCTCGGCCTGCTACTTCAGCTTCGTCACCCTGACCACCATCGGCTTCGGTGACATGGTCCCCGGCAACAGGTTAGAGGCACGGTAAAGCTGGCAACAGGTCAGACACACGGAAGGAAACCGGCAACAGGTCAGATACAAGGAATTAAACCGGCAGCAGGTCAGGGACATAGGAGGAGACCAATAACAGGTCAGGACATAGGAGGAGACCAATAACAGGTCAGGGGCATAGGAAGAGACTGGTAACAGGTCAAGGACACAGGATAAATCATTACATCATGGTGTTGTAACAGACATGTCGTGATGAATCTTTGCTAATGCAATTTCGACTATATAACTGGGTCTGCAATGAATATGAGGTTTCATAGTTGTGCGCTGTTAATGTGATGTTTTTGGTGATTTTTGCATCGCTCCAGGCTTCATTATGTCATGCTCTGCTTCTAGCTTTATGGATACTTCGCACATGGCATCATTCAAGATGGGAGTCACCATCGTATACTGCCTTTTTGGTGAGTTATTCTTGCTCTAAGATGCATTTTCAAATTACGGCGCATGTGAAGTTGATTTAACAAGTTAACACTGGAGAGGAGAGGCATAACGCCCCTAATGCGCACTGGGGAGGAGGGGCACTTTGCGATCTCAGAAAGAATGATGGCTAAAGCAATCAAACTAATATGGTAGGTAGGTGCCGTCATGATCTACACTTTTTGAAATTCGGGTGACCTTTGGTCAATATCTTTAAGGTCAAACGAGGTCACAATGGTCAAATCTGCAACTTTGTGACCTCGCTACCTGGGTCACTAAATGAACTTCACCTTAGTTTTTTTTTAATTGATCCAACCAGGTCAACAATCAAATGTTTGAAAGTGCTTCGACAAAAAAAATACTATGGTGTTTAAATCATTATTGCATATTTTGTGTATAAAAAGTTATTTACGAAAGCAGTTATACCACAAATGGTATTTTTGACGTTTGATGACCTCTCAAGCCAAAACTATTGATATTAGCTGAAAATTGACGACAATTATGTTAATCGAATTTTGTAAGTGACTTCGTTTGCATTTAATTTGATTCTAGCTGTCATAGTTTTCGATATATTTAGGGTTGTTTGAAGTGAAGTCCTTTAACTGGAAAATTTGACCTTTGAAGACATCTGGTGACCTCAATATTGACATGATATACAAACAAGTCCCACCGTTACTTCGAATTTCCATGTCCAGTGATTTCGTACGCTTGTTTCTGCTTCTTTCTATCACATATAGTTTTCGAGTTAGAGTGGGGTTATTTTGACCCCCAGCATGACGAATATGTCTTAGAGGCACGATGGGCGTGGGTAAATTATCTGGTGTGTTCATAAATAGTCTTTAGCGTTATGCTCGAAAGATTGTTTGTTTTAACCAGCGCGTTACTGGGGTATATTCTGCAACGCGACTTACTTGGGGGGTGGGGGGCATTTATAATCCCCTCTGATCTCCGTAACTACTTAACCGATCCTAAAAATTCGAACGGCATTCGATAGCCCTATCAAATTTGTCGAGGGAAACCTAATATTGTTATTCTCAGTGTCACCGATGATGTCACAGGTCACGTCAAATATGTTTGACCGTGCCATCAAAGTCCGGTGGGTCGGCATTGTCGCGCAAAAATGCGATATTAAACGCATAAGTTGGTAAATCGGTATGATTCGTGGAACTAACACTTCTAATAACCATTCTAAGCTAATTTCGACCTTGCGTCAGGTCAAGGTCATCCGAGGTCACGAGGTCAAACTGAAGATTACGGTCATATAGGAGTTGTAACACATGTTTCTGGGTTCGTTTATTGATTAGAACGCGACAAATGGCCTTAGAATATGTTTTTCAATACAAATTAAACGAAAAAGCAAAAAACGAAAATGCAATTACTACTTATTGTTATAAAGTAAAGGTGGTCTATTTTTTCTTTGAAACGTAATAACTGAATCATTTTTGAAGATATTGACTTCAAACTTATTACACACATTCATTGAGATCATCTTAATTATATATATATATATATTCCGGTTTTTTGAAAATTAGAAATTTTTCTGAAATTTTCACAAAATAGCTTTGTGTTTATCAAATTTTTGAATGTCAGCAAATTTCAAAAATATGAGACAGCAGTTTGATACCAAACTTATCACCTGTCGTTTGGTGTATGACAATTGAGTTTATCGTCAAAACTGTACTTCTGACAGTGTTTCCCGCAAACCCCTCATTTTTCAACAAACAACGCAGATCATGACGTCACTCTGACGTCATTTCCAGTTGACTTATCATAGCCTAATTTCCCCCCTCCCCCATCGGGCCGAATGTGTCAAATTGATCTGGGACAAGGTACTGAAAGTTTGGTGACGATACCTGTTTTGGTTTAGGAGATATTGCAGAATAACGGGAGGGGGGGCTATAAATAGCCCCCCTCAGTAACTCTCAGGTTAAGCAGCTTCTATAATTCAAGCCTTACAACATCATTGTTTTTAAAGGAAATGGTTTATCTCTAGGGATTTTGAACAGAGATAGCAGATTTGTACAGCAGATCGAAAAGTTAGTTGTGAAGAAATAATTATCTCGCTATCCTAAGTAGTTTTGGTACCGGACTAGTGAGCCTTTTTAGAAGAAGAAGTTTCGGGGTACGAAAAACTGTCCCGTGACCAAAAACTATCTCGAAATTTTTTCTTAGAAGCTCACTGTTCCTGTAACGAAATTACTTGGAGTTACTTACAGTAAGTTACTCGTAGTTACTACTTCCGCCGAAGTTTCGTAGAAATTGACATTTGTCTTCTAAAAGTTGCTCACTAGTCCTGTGTCGAAACTACATAACGCAGCGAATTTTTTTTTTTTTAGACAAAACCCGTTTTCCGATCGGTACAACTGTGCTATCTCAGTTTAGGACCCCATGTTTAACTTGAACTTTAATTTTAACTTAACTTTAACTTTTAATTTAACTTAACTTTAACCCACGACTTACTGGGAGTCTACTTATAGCCCCCTCCCGTTATTTTCCAATATCTCCCAAACTAACAGCGATATCGTCATCACACTTCCCGTACCTTATCTCATACTCATTTGACACATTCTGCCAAAAGTAAAAAGAAGAGCCTATAATATATTAACCAGAAATGACGTCAGAGTGACGTCATGTTCTCGTTTTTCGTTGAAAAATAAGGTTTTGCGGGAAACGCTGTTGATAGTACTGTTTATAAGATGAATTAAGTTGTTATATACCAAATGACAGATAATGAACATGGCTATCAAATTGAAATCTCGGATTTTCGACATGTCCTAAAATTTAAAATTTTGAGAAATCCAAATAACTTTTGTTTCTCAAATTAAAAAAAATGTATATTTATGTTTGAGAACAGTCCAATGAATATGTGTAGTAAGTTGAAAGTCAATATCTTCAAAAATGACTGACTTACAGCCTTGCAAAACCAAAACTCGACCACCTCTATATACAGCATAACCATGCACACAAATTGCATTTCCGTTTTTTGCCTTTTACATCTATTTGTATGGAATAAAACAAGATTCGAACGTCATTTTTAGCGTTCTAGTCGAAAAACAAACTCTTTAACAGGTGTTAAAACTTTTTCTTCTAATGACCGTAATCTTCAGTTTGACCTCGTGACCTCGGATGACCTTGACCTGACCCAAGGTCTAAAACTGCTTAGAATGGTATTTAGAAGTGTTGGATACACGAATTATGCCGATTTATCAACTGATTATGCGTTTAATATTGCATTTTTGCGCGACCATTCTATCCACCGGAGTTTGATGACACAGTCAAATATTTTGTCTTTGACGTGACCTGTGACGTCTCCAGTGACCCTGAGTTTAACAATATTAGGTTTCCCTCTACACATGTAAACGGGCTATTGAATACCGTTTGAATTATTAAGATCGGTCCAGTAGTTCCGGAAATCAGAGGGGGTTATAAATAGCCCCCCCCCCCAGTAAGTCGCGTTACAGAATATACCCTAGTAAGTCGCGGGTTAACCCTATTCCCTGCGGGGGGCAGATTCTGCCCCCCCGGTAGTTTTTCGCCCGCCGCTTCTGAACCGTTGCGTCTAATTACGTCTTGATGAAACTTTTGGAATTTTCCTAAATATAATGACGTAAGCGTGGTTTCTGTGAAATTTTGAAAAAAATCGGCCCAGCAGAGGCGGCTCCAGGGTCATGTTTTGGTGGGAGGCTGTTTACGAATGCCCGGTGTGGCGGCCGCATACTTTATCCTTCGGTAGTTTTGCGGTGGAATAAAAGCGTCAGAAACTATAGTTTCGATTGCTTTTGTACAGATCATACATTATTTGGCATTATACATATTCTTGGGGCAGAGGCGCACTCAGGTACATAAAATGGGAGGACGAAATCTCTCGATATACATTTAGGGTTCCCAACTTCAAATTAAGAGCAAGATTGATTTTAAAAGGCCGTTTTCGCACATGGTGCAGCCGCGCACGCATTTTCCTTGATATCCGCCTATGGCACAATTAGGTAACATTTTAAGCAAATAAACAGCAAACACAGTACCACATGTGACGTTCTCACGTCCCAAACACTAAAGGAAAGGCAGCACATTTTTCATAAAATATGTCTCCTATTTTTTAATTCCCCCTAGAGTGCGCCTATGATTTATTCAGTTTTTGCTAACTTGTGCCTTTCACACAGTTGAAGAACTAGACCATTAGAAGGCTCAAAAACATGTTTTTCCGGCATGCCAAATCGGTTGAATCAAATGGCCCACAATGAAACTTCTCAAAAAACACCATAATTTTTCTGTTCATTTTTTGCCTTTCCTGCCGCCATTTTTAGAGCAAAAAAAAAGCAATTTCTGGATCGAAAAAGAAAGATTTCGTCACGAACGAATCGAATGGTGTTCGTGCCCTGCGATCGGCCGAGCGGTTCTCGAGATCCTCTGGGGGGCGGAATCTGTCCCCCCCGCAGGTTAACGTAATTCTGGCCGCCCGCAGGGAATAGGGTTAATACACGACGAAAGCAAAGCAAGTGAAATTTTATTCGATAAAGGACACATTTCACAAGCATGATTACTCTTCCCGCAGGCATGGCGCTGATCAGCATGAGCATCCAGATAATGCAGGAGCAGATCGTCAGCAAGGTGCGCTGGGCCGCGGAGGAGACGGGCTTCGTCGACTCGCAGGCGCGTCAGCAGCAGCGTGTGCGCGCCCGGCGCACGCGCGGCGCCGCCGTGCCAGAGACGAAGGAGGACCCGTTCGGCTACCGCCCTCTGAGTGGGGAGAACCGGCGTCGAAGGCGGCAGAAGAGAGAGGAGAAGGCTAGGGCTGAGAGGGAGGAGAGGGAGGAGAGCGATGGGGGAGGGAGTGGCGGAGAAGGGAGGGGGCGAGGGGAGCAGGAGAACGGCGTGGAGAAGGGGGAGGCGAAGAGGAAGGACGAGGAGACGGAGAAGAAGGACGAAGGTGGAGGAAAGAAGCAGCCAGAGGAGAAGGTGTCGAGCGGTGATGATGATACGCTGTTCAACCTGGCGTGAAGGGCGATAGGCTCTCCGACATGGCAAAATTAGTTACGGAAGATGAATTACTGGGCCGAACACCGTAGCGGCCAAGTATAAGAGCATTGTTTGGCATTTATGCTAGTAAAAAATTACAACTGTCACTTATTACTCGTTGATCTACTTAGTACAAATGTTTCAATTACTTACATGTCATTATAAGTAGCGATTTCGCATTCCATCATCCCAGAAAAAGTAATAGTGCAGTGCCGTTATACCTAGATATTTCGACAAAGTATGAACATGATTTATCTAAAATATTGAGGTTTAAAGGTACTGAATTCACTCTTAATGTTGATATCGATGATCATTCACCTCCGGATCGATGATCACTCACCGCTGGATATGATCTGAGCTATTGAGCTATGATCTGATCTGAGCCGCCACCTGAATCCTGTCGAGTAATCGTTGTGTTTATGAACAATCCTTTCAGTATGTTCTTGGGCTTGATATGAGCGCCTATACGTAGATGATGAAACGGTTACCGACTTCTGCTTGAATCTGACCTCGAGAAATCGATCACTCCGTGTGGTGTGTGTGCTTCATATTTTAGACGCTCTTACTTTGCATGTTGTTCCATGTAGTTGGGGATTTACAGATTGCCTCACCAAGGAGTGTCTGCAGATATCCTGTAACAAGACGGCAAAGTGCAGCCAGGATTGGTCCATCCAGTAGCTGAGAACGCTGACCTGCAGTCAAACACTGCCGGTCAGGGGTTCTCAAACGTACACGTGCCAAACTGGCGACCGGCGACCGCCGCTCCGGACTCTTCCTCTCCTCTCTGTCCGGAGTTGGAAACCCTGAGCCAAATGGACTCGCCCAGGCCGCCCCTTGCCGTCAGAATGGACCCGTCCGGACATTGCACTCTGATGACACCAGGGCGGTGTTCTTCGCGAAGTGTATGTAGTCAGTAGTGTCAACGGAAGTGACCTTCAGCATGGACCAATCAGCGACAGGGAAATGTCGCTGCTAACCAATTACTGTCGGTGATTGGTTGACGTCTCCAAGGCCACACTGCCTATACTGTACCTACACACTTCTCAAAGAACACTGTCTAAGTCGGTGTCGCCATCAGAGCCCAGAGGTATACCTGTATGTCCATGTTTTGCAGTGCTGTCTAGAAATATAGCTTTAACGGTGAACAGTCTTGTTTCCGAGGATGTGATGTGTGAAAGACAAAAATGTGTTATATGGAGCTCCGTCCGTCTCGCTCAGCTTGGTAGAGCCAAGGGTGCATCCAAGGGGGTGGGGGGCAAATGACCATCCCCCCCAAAAGACCCTCAAACTATGTTTTGTCCCTCCCCAAACGGTGGGACGTACCTACAGTTGTAAAAATTGCCTTTGCAGCAGTCAAAACACAGCCATCCACAGGTAAAACCTTGCAAATTTCACGCCACTTGGCGGCATGACAGAAAATACGCAATTGCTTAATTGTACAAATTTTGAAAAAAGTAAGTAAATGCATTAAGTGTCTGGCAGACTCCCCTTGATAGTACCCATTTCCTAGCCCCAGGGTTTATACTTTTACCTTTTACCTTTTTTAGGGTTTACCGAGCCTTCATAAAATATTAATTTTCAAGTGGGTTACAAGCTAAGCTAAAATGCTGATTTCCAAAAAAAGAGGTGACGCGAACGCAAAGACGCGAAGTTTGGATTTGACATCTGTAACATCCCCAGTCCCCAGTGTATTTGAATGGGGATTCTGAGCTCGCCGAAGGTCTGTGGGCGTTCTCTTTTTACTAAATGTTGCACTCTATAGCTCGATTGTTTTTACCTGGCCATAGGGGCATCTATCCATAACTAGTCATACGTATGGTCGGCGTGAAGGTCTTTCTCTATTTTCCGAAATTCTTCATATGAAACGTCATCACCCAAATATTACAACTTTTTTCATTAATTCCAGCACTTGTTTGTGAGATCAAATGGCCATAATCGTGTTCGGCCCAGCAATTCATGCACTTCATATTTTGCACCACAAGCAGGGTACATTTGACACATTTTTTGAAGGTGGGAGTGTCCCTTTAACAGACACCGTGCTGGTCTGAGAAGATTTATACCATGCCTGATGTGACCATACGTATTGACTCACTAACCGCGGTTTCTTCTACTAACCGCGGTTTCTTCTGTAAAACTATACCTTTTGCCCGATCCCACTTGAGATGTTATGGGAAGCAAAATCATATGTTTGCCTCTCCAATAGCTAAGGTGGGGGACTGCAGCTCCCCTGCCTCCACTTCCACCGCCCCTGGGTTCGATCCACCACACCTAGCCACCTGAACCCAAAACCCAAAACTATAAACAACAGGGATTTCCCCGGCTCTGGATCCAGTTAACGATATACACGTGATAAGGTGGGTCTATTTTGCCTCCCCTCCTTACTTTATAGCATTCTGTTGACTAGATTATAGCCGTTTTCACGATGTCTTATTTTGCACGAAATGTTTTAAGAACATTTTAAAATGTTTTACAATGTTTTAGTAGTAGCCGCTTTCACGATGGGCTAATTTGCGCAAAAATGTTTTGGCCTCGTCCTACGGTACCGTAGGGTGAGGCCAAACATTTTTGTTTCGCAAATTAGTCCATCGTGAAAGTGGCTACTACTAGAACATTTTAAAACATTTTAAAATGTTTTAAAACATTTCGTGCAAAATAAGCCATCGTGAAAACGGCTATTGTCAGTCTAGTTACCAGAGACTATAATGGGTGCCCAAACCCCAATCCCAGCCCAGCCGTAACCCATGAACACCAAGCCCAGACCCAGACCAGACCCATTCAATATCCATAATACATCAAACCCATGCCCATTGGAGCCCATTCAGATAAGGCAGATAATTATTTTCACAAAACTCGCAACCATTACCCAAGCATGTTGACTTTCATAATATAACGAGAAATAATATTAGGCACCTCTGTGCTGCTGCTGATTTGAACTTAGCAAACACTTTGCGGTCAATATTATCTTATTGGATAAGATCTAGGATCAGACATTGTTTAACAAACATTACTGCCCTATTACTTACCACGATGTATTGTTGTCATATAACTGCCAAAGTCTATTGTTTAAGTGTCCTATATCATAAAAAATATATGGTTTAACATCTGGTTGTCAAGTAAAAAATAACTCTTAGCGACATTATTCCAAAATTGTCATACCCATGAAAAGTCAAAAAATGCATACCCAGCCCAGACATTTGGAAGAATTGAGTGGGCACCCATGGGTGCACCCAGCCCATGATAGTCCCTGCTAGTTACCAGACTTCCAGTACCCCTTTCAGACCAACCGAGGGCTCTCTCAGGCCGCCGTAGGGCCCCCTTAGGTCTGAAAGAGGACCTCCAGATCGGCCTTTCAGGTCCGACAGAAGCCTTCTCAGACCGACCCGAGGGCCTTTTCAAACGACTAAGAGACCTCTCAGACCGAAATAAGACACTATCAGATTTGAAAAATACAGTCTCGGACCAGCCACAGGCTCTCAGACTAGCTAAGGCACTCCTAGACTGGCCCATGGCCTCTTACAACCGGCCTATGCATCTCTCTAGCTGCCTAAAAATGCCCTCTTACACATGCCGAGGACCTTCTTAGGTCGGTCGAGTTCTCTTGTAACCCGTCTGGGACTTATGTGACCATGCTCACAGGTAGGTCTGCGAAATGCGTTCTCAGACCGGTGTAGTACACAGGGACTATCATGGGCTGGGTGCACCCATGGTGCCCACTCAATTCTTCCAAATGTCTGGGTTGGGTATGCATTTTTTACTTTTCATGGGTTCTGTGTGGGCATGGGTATGACAATTTTGGAATAATGTCTCTAAGTGTTATTTTTACTTGACAACCAGATGTTTAACCTGGTAAATATGTGTTTTTATATGATATAGGACACTTATACAATAGACTTTGGAAATTATATGACAACAATAAATCGTGGTAAGTATAAGGGCATTTTTTTTTTAATTATGTCTGATCCTAGGTCTGATCCAATATGATAATGTTGCCCGCAAAGTGTTCGATAAGTTCAAATCGGCACTCAGCAGCAACACACAAGTGCCTAATATTAGTTCTCGTTAATATAATGCAAGTTAACATGCTAGGGTTATGGTTGCGAATTTTGTTAAAATAATTGTCTGCCTTATCTGAATGGGCCACAATGAGCATGAGTATCAATATTATTAATTTGAATGGGTCTGGCCTGGGTCTGGGCTTGATGTTCATGGGTTTCGGCTGGGTTGGGTTTGTGGTTTGGGCACCCATGAGTCTCTGCAGTAGTACATATGACCTGACACCAGACTTGTGCCTGGATCCTGAAGTTGGATCTGGGATCCCAGTGAATCCTTTAGTATAAAATGCATAAAGGTCTTGGATCCCAGTGGATCCCGCCAGCATAAAATGCATGACAATCTAAGATCCTTCTGGATCCCTCATCGTAAAATGCTTCAGGATCTTGGATCTCAGTGGATCTCTAATTTAAAACGAGCCGTAGAACTTGAAACTCTTGATACAGGGACTTACACAAAAATGTGGTCTCTATTACGCGTATGTACTATGTAGATAATTTGCACATGCAAATTACCTTGTAAATTGTGTCTATTAGAAAGCTTTAATTAGTTTCCTAATACTATAAAGCTTACAAGAAGTTACCTACCAGTGTGCCTGGATCTTGAAGCTGGATCTGGGATCTCAGTGGATCCCTAGGCATAAAATACGTCGGGATCTGGGATCTTTGTGGATCCCTCAGCTTGTTGTGCACCTGAATCTAGTGTCTCATGTGGATACCGGGACACAGGACACAGAGATCCAGATCTCAGTTAAATCCGGATCCAGGCACATGTCTGCCTGACATTAAGGGTATAGGACCCAGGGCACTGTAAAAGCTTGACCAATGCCTCTTTCTGACCAGTTAAAATACCTTATGAAGACCCGCCGATGGCTTCCTTAGGCCTTTGACCGGCTTATCATAAAAAGGGCTGACAGTCTAAAAAGGCCCTGACGCTAAGAAATTGCTTTGCCCCCGCTCCCCTCCCCGCCTGAAACTACAATCCGTCGTAAATAGTCGAACGAAATGTCGAAAAATGACAGGTCCAGCATCACAAGTCAAAACCCGGCGCTACCTATCAAACATGCCGCGTAACTGTCAGAAGATGGATTGAAATCGTGAAGTTGCCTATATTGTCAGAACACCAGTTAGAATAGGTATGTTTCTGCACTTAAAACTAAGTGGTATTTATTAACCAATTACCATCGAGTCTTAATCTTATTAACTTAGTTAACGTTTTTCATATCTGCATCAATTTAAGTTTTCTTTCTTTCGCTGATTCGTGTATGCTGCTTTTATTAATACACAATGACAACTATCTGGCACCCCAGAGACCCGACTTCAGCTCGACTGGGGGAGGGCTGGCGGCTTCAACGGGGGGGGGACTGCAGCCCCCCAGTTAACATATAAGAGGAGGCCCTGACTATCCATCACAAAAACGTGCGGATCAACTAGAAGCATCTGATCGTATTGTGGTGGGTTACGATCCACGCCATAAGCTCTGTGATGCGGGGAGTCATATCCTGCACACGGTTGTATAATGTATATGAAAGGGCTCAGAATAAGTGGGAAAAGACAAGATAGATACAATAGTTAGAAGACACAAATATCCACTTTTCCTAACACGCACAGTCACGTTTAAAATTCGCTTTGACCCTCGCCCGGGTAGAGCAAATTCACTGCGTGTCCGGGACCCGGGTACGAGTTCCAAGGAAGTCGTACCAACTAACTTGTCTAACTTGACATGATCAAGTCCCAGATAGGACAAAAAGCCGCAGTTATAAGAGATGAACAACAGGGCCCAGGTAAGGTAACAACTGAGTAGCACGACTGAATAACACCACACATATGGTGCTGTGGCTCTTCTGGTTCAGTCGAAAACATGCCAGAACTTCGATGAATGCGTTGTTTTGCGGATGAAGCTCGACACATGTGTCACGTACACTTGTGCACAAGTGTACGTGTTGTTGAGGTGAGTCACTTTCCGCCACCCTCCGTCATTTGGTGTCACGTGATATACCACGTGATGTCAGGGGCGGCGCTCTGGGTCCTTGAGATTAGGTAGACAAGGCATCATTATCATACAAAACATCGATAATCATAATACTTCACATCTCATATCGATAATATTTCATAACATAGGTGCTATGTTAATGCTTCATAATATAGGTGGCTAGAAGCTGCAGTTTCCAACCCATCTCCAACGCCAACCAACTCATCTTTCACACATAGCTATGGGGTTTATATACAGCCTCGGCTTTAGCAGTCAGGTATAGCACTTCTAATTTAACGAATTTATCCGGGATGAAGGCTCCCTACGCAAAAAGGCATGTGAACTGAGCAGGGGGATGACACGGATTTGTGCTGTGGTTGTAGCGCGGAAATACAGTCGTTTTTCTAGAATGATGACTTATTCATAAAGTGTTTTTCAAACATAATAATTGAACCTCTATGTAGCGAGCTAGTGCGGGCCTAAAATTAACCAATGGTTATTGCAGCACATATCTTATTTTCTGAGTTATTTCGCTTGAAAAAGGTGTTGTTCTTTTTCCACTTTTCTAGTATATTTCCGCGACCTTACAGCTTACTATCTACCAACAGGTCCCCTATATATTATCACACAGGCTGGTCGAGAATCTTGCTAGACGAGGTAGGCCAAGCTTAGTTGTCAAGGTTTTTCTATCATTTGTTGTTAATTTTAATGGTTTCGAAGTATTTTTTTTGGAAAATTCCGAAAATTTGCTCCCAAAATAGGCCCTATTCTGTTTGCAAACTTTTCTTTGTGTTCATTGCCTTTTATACTACACTATACCGCGTTCTGCTGTTATCTAGAGGCGCTCATCTTCCGCATGTATCGCTTTACGAGATAATTGGTGTATCTGGAGCAAAGTCCAAAATCTGGAAAATATGGCCTTTGATGACCTCTAGTGACTTTGATATTTACCTGACCTAAAAAAGGACCACAGTACTTTCGATAGAGCTTGTCTCGATCTATCTAATTGCGTTTTTTGCTTGTCGCTGCGTTGCGTGGTTTTCGAGATCATAGGGAGGGGCGAGATCCGTCCACCCCCCTTCAGGGCGTATTATTCTCAGAGGCCCTCCTGGGCGCGTGTTAACATGGGAAACGGTCAATTTAGACATAGCAAAACGCAGCGTCGATCCCGGACCGATAGCTCGGCAACCGAAGGTCAGAGCGGCATGCAAGCAACACTAAATGATAGATAAACAATTTGGCCTTGCGTATAAAATGTCGTTTAGAGCGGAGCGCGTGTCATGTGCGAAGCTGCGACCACTTTCATGATCAAATCGACATTTTCAGGATTAACCCTCGCACCGACGGGGGGGGGGCGGATATCCGCCACCACAGGTTTTTCCGGACTAGGGGAAAAACGGCGGCGCGTATCGCCACCAAATTTTATATAGCTGTTTGGGCATCAATTAGCCACACTTTCTGAAAAAATTGACCTCCTAACTTTCAAGAACATGTTGTCAGGTCACATTAAATGACCTGACCTCAAGTCACATTTTTGTAAGTTTGACATCTTGCCAAAGCCAACAGTGGTGAACCAAACAGTTTGAAACTCACAGTGTGTAATGAGGCCTTCAATATCTACAGTTCGTTTATCTT